>DWJN01005029.1:0-11832 GCA_018248895.1 Carystus phorcus
TTATTCGCTAATCAACGTTTCAGAAACTCAAATTGACTTCATAGAACTTTCACGTTAATATGCGTGTTATATGAACGGAATTTTGACAAGCCCTTCAGAAACTGGCGGTAAGTCTTTAAATATCGGACACTTTGTTCAAATTCGTTCTATATCCAGCATTTAACTTCGCCTGTAGCTATCAAAGTAAAGATAATAATCATTCTTATAATGTTTAATGTGTTGTTGCAGTTTTCAATAACGTTCGTTCATTATTAATACTGAAAATTACAATCAATGTTTTATTCCTCTTAAATATTCTTACATCACTGTTCATACCATAATATAACATGGGGTCCTTTATGAAACGATCCTTTAACTTATCCTTCTATGGCATAAAAATTGTCGGTCAATTGCTTTATGACTATAATTAATACCGTGTGTGGCCTTGTTTGTTTTTTTCGCTATATATTCTCTAAGACTTTAAACTTTCATTCACTCAGACCCTAAATTTTAACTGTAACATGTTCTAACGATTGTTAAATTATGTACTAAAGTTTCCATCGTACAGTCCTTACATGACTATGGGCCATGTCACTGGGTTAAAGTATTTGGGTTTAAATACGAAAATAGTGAATATGTCATTAAAATGTTTTCGTTAGTTTTCCTTTAACAGACAGATTGATTGTGCCAGCGAAATTTAAATCCAACAGAAAGTTATAAAAGACTCAATCGATAGTTCTGTAACTACAGAAGTTTGTCACAAGAAACAATATAGAAAACGGAATATACAACGATTCCAAGTATCATAAAGGAATACTGTTCTGTCCTATGTAACCGGATTCCATCTACTTTTAAATACTTATTCGCTTCCTCGTTTTCAATAACGTAAGTTCTTCGAAAAAACAAATAAGACAATAGGAGTGCTCTTCGCTTACAATTCAGGAAAACGCTCGACGTACTGAAAATAACATACCCTCTGTGCAAAGTAAAAGTAAAAAAATGTGTGAAGTACTAATATTTAATGTGGACGAAGTCGTAAAGACCGCATTCCACTGCGAGGCTTGTTTTATAATTAGTAGAATTAGCAAACTTTGCTAAGAAGTTGGTAATTAGTAAAGTTATTGTCTCTCAGAGACACCATGTAAACGATCACAGTTGCTTCTGTAAACGAGCAGTTGTAAACGAGCACAGCTTATGACGAAGCAAATATAGTTACGTTTTTATTGAACCTCGAACCCAAGTTCAACTTAATGCCCAAATAAAAAATATTGTTAAAACGCACTTTAAAAGTAAAACCGAACTAATGAGTAATTGAAAATTGCACAATGTCTTGCCTGTAAAATTTACTTATAATGAGTATAGACTCGATGGGATTTTAGTAGGTATTTGAAGATTCTATCAGCCATCTTCCAGTTTCAACTCTGGGTTATTATCATTCGATGAAATAAAGAAATGTAATAAGCTAATTTAACGAGCCCAAACTAGATGTATTTCCTTGTAAGAATCCAATGGTTCTATTTATATAAGATTCTGATATATTGATACAGTATCAGATGTTGCTAATCAAGATAGTAAAGTTAATAATTTATAATTTTGTGTTAAAATAATATTTGAATTTTGAGTCACAAATCTTTAAAAAAAATTATTGGGATGGAAACTTGCGATTCTCATGCACAATAAGTTTGTCAATCATTAAAATTTCTATGATATTATATAAATAGACGGGAGTTGTTTATTCGGTTTCATCTAGCGTTGAAAGAATTGGTTTAGAAAAATTCCCCGTTACTTTCTTAGCCAGCAACGCAAGAATAACGCACCATTTTGGTTCCAGCTATTATTGGTGTTGCTAGTAAAGGAATGCCGGCTTTATGCAGGGTGAAGCATCAGAGCCGGCGTTTCGTAACAGCAAAAGTTGCGGGTAGATTTTATGATATGAAATTTTACATTTTTACAAGAGCAGCCAGAAAGACAAGTACAAATAAAGTTAAATAAGGCTACGAGTTTGTGTTTTTTATTACACGTTTAACTTTCTGGTTAAGGTCAGAATTTGTACAGCTTTATAATTTATTCAGGAAGTATTTTCAGGCTGTATTATTAATATTATTTGTTTATATATATTTACGAGTACGTGCTGTAGATAAGAATCTTTCTTCCTTGTATAATATTAATAATTAACTTTTACACCTTAAGAATAAGTTTTTTGTTATTGAGTTATTCGAAGTAATTATTTTCTATCATTATATTAGGTATAGAAGAATTCAAAATTAGTTTACCACAATGTCGAGAAAATATAGAAAAGTTCTAAACCTAACAATTGCAACATCAACTATTGTATACAGAATGGGTAACACACAATTTACAAACAAGCAACGAGTTTTCTACACGTTCAGTATAAAGTTCTGGTTTTCTCTCACGAGATCTAGTTGTATTGGGTAAGAACAGTTACTCTGTCGATCGAACTGTAGTATGATGATGGTTTTGGAGTCTTTTGAGATTTCTCACAGTAGGGGTTCTAGAAGTAATGACGTATGTAGACGTTAAAGTGTTTGTAAAAACACTTCGAATAAAAGTTTAATTTCATTTCAAAGATTTAATTTCATCTCATTACTGCCTTTTTGTGATTTCAGTACTCCAGACGTTATATTTACTTCCTTATTTGAAAGGAAAGAAATAAGGAAAATATGTATGACAGAACGACAGAGTAAAATATAACTTAATCAAACACTCTTGAAAATTTTTACGAAGGAGGAAGGAAAAAAATTATGAGAGGTGGGAACAAAAATACATTAAAGACCGGAACCTGATGCTAATTGGCTAGAAGAAAAAGTTTTAATGTAGACCTTAAAAAGGTATAATTATATGAATCTTCTAACAATATGCACATCCATCCGCACACGTACAAATATAGCCTTTCCATTTATAGCTTTAACTCCAAGAAAAGAGTCAAGTTTTCTTTATCATGTCAACATAATATAATACATCCCGTTAAAAGGTAAGGGGTTAAGACTATCCGTGGATATACGATACACTAGAGTTGCCGCTAAAATTAGCATAAGAATAAAATTATTCACGAGAAAATTTATGTCATTGCTCTGAAAGCGTGGAGTGCTCGATATCAATCGTTATTATTTTTCACTAGTTTCATTTAGAAATGCAGAGTTAGTTTAAAAATGTCTTAAAAAAACCTCACCATTTTAAAACAGCGACATTTATTTTCTCGTCAGTAAAGTTATTCTCATGTTAAGATTTATTTTTCACTTTTTAGTTTGATTTATTATTGATAAAACAAACGTATTTAATATGTATGTATATACATACTATGTGTTAACAGATGCGTAATTCTACCTATCTTACTCTCATGCAAAGGATCCTGAAAAAATTTATGAATCCGGGTAATTGGATAATTTGATTGTATTATTGTATTGTCAATGGGTCTTTAGCAAATGTGTAAAATTAAATTAAATGTGATTGCTCCAAGTAAGGCAAAATCGAGACAAATGAGTCGGTTACATACAGGTGAAACTAATAAAAGCATGTTAAACACGGCAATCAGCGACATTAGCACCGTTGAAAGGTGATCATTTGACTGATAAACAATGTTTACTTACACGACTGGTGTAGGTGTCAGATTCACGGTCGTCAGCCAGCCGGTCGAGTTGTCGATTGAACGTGTCGCGCGAGTAGTCAGTGAACTTGTTCAGTTGAGTGTTGCGCTGTGTTTCACGGTCCAGAGTACTTTGTCCAGGTCTATCCGGGACTGGCTCCAAGCTGCAGTCGGACACAATTAGAAATGTCAATTTTTACAATAAGAATAAAATTAACAAATGATTGATAGTGATAGTTATTGAATTAAAACCCATCTTTATTTAATAGTCACAAGTCTTTAACATTTATAAGATACTAGTACCCTGCGCGCAATGCTACGCAAATCAAAAGTTTTGATTTAAATGTGTGTGTGGCGTTATTTATTATTATTATTATTATTATTATTAAAAAAGAGAAGTTAGGATATGTAACAATGAAATCGTTTTGATTCTATTTATTGAAGTTGCTTTACTTTATTGAGATTACTGTTGGATAGATCTAGTCCGATCGATCAGCAAAAAACCAACACTTTTGACTGTAACGTATTGATATACTTTTTGTAACAAACCTTTTTCAGATAATTTCGAAAAATGTTGCTAAAGACATCGATGCTCTATCTCGTACCATTTCAGAATCCATAAAGAACAAATAAATAAACAAGCATTGATTTTTATATATAAATATCAAGTTCGTTTTCATTGATCATAATCAAACAATGTATACAAACATCGAGTATGGAATATCAAATAAAGTGAGTTTTGAATTTTGACAAGTATAGATTCTAATAATAACAAATATTCAGTTTAATTAATTTTTCTAATAGATACATAAGTATCGATAATAAGGCAGTGGACAGTCTCTCTAGAGTCAGTTCTCCCTAAATAAATTTCATATTCACTATGAGTAAACTCGTGACAAAACGTTCTTAACATTCGCCGTCGTACTTTCATGAAACTTTGACGCGCTTTAATGGAAATTCAATATTCCGCCCGCCGGTTCTTTGATGTTGTAATACCCATTCATATCTATGATTTATTACCTACTGATGGACGTACCTCACAAAGGCCTACTTGGTACGTATTCAAATTGCTGTTAATATTCTGTTCGAATTTAGAATAGATGTTGGGTATTTTATAATAAAAATGAAGTACAAAGGGAGGCGCATAAAGGGTTGGCTTTTATTAAAACACAAATTTTGAAAAGAAAATGTAAATTTTTTGATCAATTTATTTTTGTAGAATCTAATAAAGTAAGCATGATTGTCATAAATGTAATTTCGGAAACGATTTTACAATACTATTTAATCTGAGTGATTTTCGTGGTTGGAACGTCGTTGAAATGCGTTTTCAAATTGATGATGAACAGTGATGCCGTTTGAATTGCTGGTGTTCATGTGATGACCATTTATCATCACGTCATCAGCCCACAAACGAGCAGACGAGACTCATGACGGGAATTAGTAAAAGCAATATCATTTCCTTTATTTAGGCGCCAACTTTGTTAAGATACAAATCTACAATATTTTGTTAATTTGTTACTTGCTTTCGTCATATTAATAAGTTCAATTAGTAATTGTGTGTCTAACATGTTTTCGTCTAAATTCTGAATTTAGACTTTTGGAATAAGATAGGCTTAGATAGAAATCCACTTCATTGATCAACTGCTGATTTACATATTGAATGTACGTAGAACACTCATGTTTATAATCAGTGTCTCGGAAATTCTCACATTCTTTGATAAATGATTAATTACAGTGTAAGAGTCTCTTTTAATAACTGATAAGGTCTAAAGCATACTCCATCACTCTGCTCCCATTGGGATTGGTGGTTGGGGTTACCAACCCAAGTGTAAAAAATTATTATGCCGTACGCAGGTCTTCGACTGTCATCTAATGATCATGACCGTGAAAGACCACTTAATATATCTTCAGAAGTACGGAAGCTCTGAGGTAAAGTTTGTCACTGACGATCACCCATCCACTTGCCGACCACAATCTCTGCTGCTTAACTTGGTTGATCACAAAGGTTCTACACAAGCCACCGGGTTTAGAGCATTACTTAATTTACACAGAGTATAACGTTGTGTAATATTAAAGTTGTTTACTTTTAAATAAACTGGGTTACAAATTTAACCTTTATTAATTTGATCTACGGTACATATTGGTTTACCTGCTGTTATTGAGCATTTGTCTTGTTTTTTCGACTGAATCCCATGAATCCTTTCTCCCCCGATAGGACTTCCCCCCGGGATCGCCATTATCACCACCACCTGAGAAATAATAGTAAAAATTTTAAAAACATGTATTAAACTTATCACGTTTATGCTTATAATTTACAAAAAACATTTGCACCATAAACATAACACTATTCAAAGTACTTAACCCTCTTTTGCAACAAAGTACTGCAAAATACATTTTAATATAAGTATTCAACTTTGTTACAGCGCGGAAATGTGAAGAAAGAAAATAAAGAAAAAATTTCTATCCGGTTAAAATTAACCGAAAATATGACTCTCATAATATCCAGTTTAACAATATATTAGAGGCTCGCCGCTTTGCTTCTTCGTGCTTCGTAATCGTTTTCGCAAAAGCAATTTAAAGCACCCCTCTTATCTCTAAATTGAATTAAAAACCACCCAGCAACGTTTACGTTCGCTAAGGAACGCAATTATGTAAGTATTTATTTTGTTTAAGGGTGACATTGGCTATAGAATGTATAGTGGTAAAACGAAAGGTGTCATGATACACCAGGTCAGAATGAAATTGCTTTCACTATGTATAGGAACAATGTTGAAATAAAAGAAAAATTAATAATAAAAAAAGTTAATGTGTCAGCTACGAAGCACGACTAGTTTATTCCTAATGAACGATACTTGTTGATACTTTTATATTCATCGATTAGAAAGTGAGGGTAAATGAATGCATTCTCTAAAATAATAAGAGAAACAAGTATATATGTATGAGGGGATTGCTTAATATATCATTCATATTATTCATTTATATTATTTTATTGAATAAGTGTTATGTAATAACAAGTAACTCCAGGCCTTCGTAGTACACAGGGCCACAGTACTCAGACCAAAGGTGGTGAATTATTGTATAGTGAGACGAAGTATCGCACAAAGAGGAGACTCCGAGAATACGCTTTGCTTATGTATTCTATTTCATTCTTTCACACGGTAAACGCTACGGATATATGTTTATCTCTTTTTAATGTAACGCCTCAGTTTTAGATAATACTTAATTTCACTACTCATAATAATATTCGTACCGGGTCTTATAACTCAAAATAGAATCTTAAGGATTAAACTCCAAAAATATATAGCTCCTTTTATTTAGTTGTGACCATGAACATTATATTATATATTACAAACCCGCCTCGACACACCTCAGTGCCGGGACTGCACCGTTGATCTCTACCATAATTATGTTTGTCGTGCTAAAGCTTTTATATCGTCATAGCTTAAATTATATTAATTTTAATTACACAGTGTAAAGGACGAATCTGAATTATACACAATATAATGACATATTTATTTTTGTATAATTTTATGACCACCATGTTAAGTGAAAAAGTGTGAAAAATGTGCGGGCGAACCTCTTGTTGGTAATCAATCAATGGCAATAGGCATCAGTAACACCCAAGATATTACTGACACTTGCTGGCCAAAAAAGTATGTAACTGGCAGTATAGGGGACTGAACGCAACCCTGCTATCAAAATATGGCTACCGAAATATGTATGTAAAATCTATTTAATGTTCGGTATTAGGGGTAGGGTAGTAGTTAACCAGGAGTTTAGAAAACATCGGTTCATAATTTGCATGAGACTTTGACTCTAAAGCCTATTAAACCCATGAAGCAACACATCGTTGTATGAACATTTACCCACATATAAGTTTTCCGAAGTTAATCGCACACATTTGTAATCTATCGTAGATTTAGTAGTGAGTTCCTGCTGTTTGCGTTCCCGTCGAACTCAGGCAAACTTAGTAACGTATATACTTTACCAAACAACTTTAACAAACTGTAGCTACAGTGAGCTAACTGAAGCCTTCGTTTAGCTATATTCTATTGTGTAGAAACCTCGCAGTAATCGAAGTGAACAACGATATACAATATATTAATACTTACCGCCAGTTTATAAAAGGCTGATTAACGAAAATAAACTGTCAAATCTATTTTCAAACGTCAATTGGATTGCTAAAGGCATGATTGTCTCATTTGATTTCAATACTTGATCTATTAGACAGAGCATTAACATAATCAATCCATCTTCCATCCTATTCACTCCACATACCAGAGCCATCAAGTTTACCTCTGACTCGTATGACAAATGCGATATTGTTTTTTTATTTATTATTCTATAATTAACGTTTCAGTCAAATTAATTCGACAAAGCCACTAAGTTAACAAGCCTGTTTGTTCAACAAGATTTTGATAAGCCTTACCGAAACCGGTAGCGATAGCGGTACCGAAAGCGGTTAAATTACTGAAAAAGTCAAGCTAATCGATTCATCTATGCGTGGATTCAATTTGCTTAGGAGATCAAGGAGGATCAAGAAAGAAGATAAGTTATTTTAAATTTGAATTTGTATTTATGACAGAATCATGCCTAGGAACAAAATGGTTTATATTTATATCAGCAGAAGTGAATGACTTAAAAAAATGAGGTTCTCAATTCGTCTTTTTTTTTATGTGTGTTATTTTTTTCTATTCGAAAACGAGCAGATACTTGTCATGAGATCTCATTTTAATTTGAGCGCCATCTGACGAGTAGTTTTTGAATTATCCCTAACATTGCGCTTTCTACTTGATGCGTATCATTTCGAAATTGGAAATTTATTACGGCGTATTTAATTTAAGTAGTTTTTTGTCCATTAACATAACATCGTGTCTGCATAATTGAAGGAACCACTAAAAACGTAGGAATAAAAAAAATACAAAAAAGGAAAACCGCCTTCAAAAAGAATATTATAATTTGATGTGCGAATTGTTTATGAAGTCGGTGCCAGTTTCTTTAATTGATGTAGACCAAAGGCACCTACTTCCTTTTCTTTTTGAAGGCTGTTTTATTTTCTTTTTTTTATTTACTTCAAAAATTATAAAATAATTTAGTGAGAAAAATTGTTTAATTGTAGGTGGTTTTATTTTTTTTGAAGGCGGTTTTATTCTTTTTAAGGCGGTTTTTTCTTTTTGAAGGCGGTTTTATTCATTTTGAAGGCGGTTTTATTCTCTTTGAATGCGGTTTTATTTAGTTTTAAAGTGTTTTTATGAATCAACTTACTAGGACTGCCGTATCTGCGGACGCGATCGGTTTCTAGTGACGACAACGGACTGCTCTGATCCAGATTGTCCTGTGAGCCGCTGTACGAGCTGTACATCTTGTAGTTCGTGCGCTTTTCAACCACTCGCTTTGTCGTTGTCACCGGACTGTATCTCTCCGTAGGGCTGTTGACTCTGCGAATAAATACATTTTAATATTGCTAAGATAGCAATTATGCAATTCAGTTCCGCGGATATGCGCAGTTATATTATGAAGCTATTAAATTATTATTCTCTAAGTGAATTTATGTACGATAAAGAAAATATTTGTGGTTTGGTTTGCTTGTTTATCAACTGTTAACGTGAAAATTGAGTGATAAAATTATACAATTTTTGCAGTATTATGGTACGAAATTTGTATATATAATGTGTTGTGTATTTTGTTACAAGGTTTTGTAGTTATGTACATATCGTCATACTCGTTTTTCATATTATAAGTATTGTTAGCCAGCTCTTCTGTTTGCGCAGCGCATTTAGGTTAATAGGATTAAACTCTTATTTTATGTTCCATTGGGAGCGCAGCGGATTTGTTTAAGACGTAAAAGCGAGCTGTTCATATTTAAAAACTAATACTCGTTATAAATTACATAAGCTTTTAAGTACCTCATAAAACGATTTTTTAATGAGAAACAAGTTCTCAAATTTCAAACTTTCAAAGGTAATTTAATAAAACTCAGTTGTGAATTACTAAGTTATGACTGTATGTACTCGTATGGTTTACGACTTTATAACTTTATTATAGCTGTTAAACTAAAATTAACCGTTCCAAACTAGGCTAGGTTAATGGAAAATTATAAATCGCGCTTAATTTGCTACAACCAGGATATTTGCTTCCATCGGGCAAACGTGTGCAATTTTACTTATTGCTCTAAACTGTTTTGCAAATGCACACATGGAGGCTAACTCGCCGATTTAATAAAGCAAAATTTAACGACAAACATGTAACACATATTGAAAATTGATTGGTGCACCTTAATTACTGCAAACCAGCGATGTGGATAGAAACATCGCACCCAGTCATATCGCTATGTATGCGTAGATAGAATGTTGCGGGCGTCACACGTACCGGTTAATTGGACTCCCCGTCCTATTCAAAGGACTGCCTTTCCTCGTTAGGGGACTGGTTGTACGCCCGATCGGACTTGTCGCTCTAAACGGGCTACTGGCTCTGAATGGGCTGCCAGCCCTGTTGATGTCCAACCGAGAGCCGTTCCCCAAATGTTTCGAAGTTATCGGACTAGTCGTCCGGTTCCGAGGGCTCTCCGAGTCATATCTGTAACTTTCCTTATTAAATCTCGAGCTCGAATATGCAGAATCGGTGACATCGTAAGCCTTATCTTTGATATCCGACCCGAACGACTTGTAGTAGTCAGTAGAATCGCGTCTGTCCTCCCTGCGGTCGACTGAATTCGTGCTATTTTTCGTTGTATTTGTTTCATACACGTTGTAATGGCCGAGCGGGCTTTCCGAGCGTAATCGCGTTACTAAAACAAAAAGAGGTGAAATGAAATACGGTTTTTGTGTTTAAAATTTAATGAGGGTTAGTGCAAAATACCTGGGCTGGATATTCTTGCGTAGGCAGGCGAAGGGCTCGCGCTGTTACGAGGTTTTTTCGACCGTGACCCCACTCTAAATACGTGTGGCGACCCGTGAACGTCATATCCATTGAAATAGATGTACAGCTGCAGACATAGAAGAGTTATGGTCAAATTATTACCGGTCGAAAGGAAGTTCGATATTCACTTTTTGTTTGTTCACATGTACGTCAACGCTACGACAATATTTCGCAGCAACGCTGTTTATTTGAAGCGAAAAATGAAGTCAATGTGAATAAAGCTATGCATTTTCATATTGATTTACGTCCGCCATTGTATTTCTGCCACATTTTGTTGCGTCAAAGTGAATACACATTAATTCGTTAATTTTTTAACACAGTGACTGTAAACATTTTATTTATAAATTTACTTTCGGAAATAAAGCCTACAGTATTGTGCATTGTATGTTTGTTTATTCGTCCTTTGTGAACTCTGAAATGTCCTTTGTGAACTTTGCTCAGAATTCCCTGAAAAAGGTTTTGTTACCAAAATGATATCGATCGAACATGGTTGATGAGTTACAGTTGAATACATTATATCCCTATACATACATATATATGTATCCAATAGCACTTTAATAGATATAATCAAAACAAATATGTTCTTATTTAAACCAACTTTTATTTAATTTTTTTTAAAGAGCATAGCAACGCGCATCGTTTACAGTTAGTATAATATAAATTTATTATTGAACATTATAGGATATAGGGAAGATAAATGGCAGCATTTACCAAAAATGTGAGAGGAGGCAATCATTTGAAATATTCGGAGGAATTCATATTACATGATAACAAGCCGACGTTCGCAGACATTTGTTATTACGTAATACGTTATGAAAAATGCTTCTGGTAGCATTGATTAAGATTAATGTTATTTTTATGAAACAAAACATACATTAATCCATTACTGTTCGAATCCGTTGTTTCGATTTGAAAATATTTATTTAGGAACAAAAATAACACACCATAAAGCATGCACCACCTACCCGTGTAAGAAATATTAACAATATTTGTAGGTTAAATTATTTATTTAACGATTTTTATTATCGCGGATATTATTGATTTTTTTTTATATCGGGTAGTAACCCAAACGTTTGTATTTCCTAAATGCTCGTTATAGTTATAATTTAGTTAATAACATTACATTCACATACGCACATATATTCTAACACACACATAAGCAAAAAATCTAATAAATAAAAAAACGCCACACACACATAGCCCCACACTAGGATACCCCGTGTTGTGGGTGCCATGGACAACACAGAATGACAATTTACACACACATCCAGACCGATCGCCTCGATCGACCATCCGCCTCGCTGGGAATCGAACCCAGGACCCTTTGAACG
>DWJN01005030.1:0-11831 GCA_018248895.1 Carystus phorcus
ATCACCAATATTTTTAGAATATTTACTAATAACAAAAGTTTTTTATTAGTGGTCTCAAACTTTTGACCGGCAGTGTAATTCTGAAAACTGCATTTAAATCGAATAATCCGTTTCTGAGATACAGGCAAACAGATAAAATGAAAAAAAAAACTTTGATTTTTCCATGTACAGACAGAGATCACTTAGTTTTATTATATGTATAGATTAAAGTTAAGTAATAATTTCCTAAATTAACAAATAGGTACAACAGAATACTTTTTGTTCAGTAATGAAACAGATTAAAGTTGTGATCTAATATATTACGTTGTTCATGTTATAATTGACCACAATTACTTCGATGCTTCCGGAACCCCAAAACATTTAGAATAGATATGACACGTTACGCCAAACTTTATTTTATGAAAGCCATCAATTTTATATTGCGCCAAAAATAAAACAAAAACATCTTTGTTGAAGCACTCAAAAAGTTTTGTAAATGCCTTTCTCTGTTGGAGTTATAAAGCGTATCATAATGTTCACTTTCGCTATTATATTGTCAATCAACTTTGGAAAGAAATTTATAATTAGCACAGACTAATTACTTAAAATTTAAAACTTTTCTCATTACGTAGGTGTTTAGCTGTGGTCTTCAATTAAATATTATCTTAATAATAATAAGATAACTCGTGTTTTGCTAGCTATGTACTTCGTATCGAGCAATTTACTCGTAATAACCGCCGTAACAGTATTAATACTAGCGTACAGTACAATATCCATAAAGCTGTTCCTTTCGTATCATCTTAATGTCTTAAACTATATAATACTTATGTTTATTGTACTCTGACAAAGATACTCAATAGTAATAACAGTATAAGTTAATGTTTTATTAATATTCAAGCGGTCCGCGAGGAGGGTATTTAACTGTTGTTTACAAAGTGAAAGCTTCCAATGAAAACGATACATACGTTATTTATCATAAAAACATTAATAATATAGTCCATTTCGTGGAATAAAAAGTATACGATAAAACTAGTTTGCATATAAATCACATCTGCCCCCACAAACAACTCAACAAATTACAGTTACACATATACAATTAGATCATTGATTTGATTCGATCTTTTTCTGTTTCCGTATTACAGATTAATTGTAATGTATGTATGTAACGGTCGGTCTAATGGTTTCAAATATATTGCACGTTACATGTAAGTCAATCGGACAAGAGATCTTCATTGTATTCAGATGAGAGATGATCGGTTGTGCCCAATCAAAAAATAAATAACGTTACACACTTAAGCCGCTCCACAAGGATTCCCTGTGTCGTGGGTGCCATTTAAAAATTTAAACTCATTCGAATTGCTTAGGAATCGAATCCAGATCCCTTCGAACGGTGGTCTTGTATGGTGGTCATTGCGCCACGCGGGTTGTCATTAAATAGATATATCTCAATGTGTATGTATTTTTTTGAGTGCCAGATTTTGTAATTAGTATAATTATCCTTGCTGTTTTTGTTGAACTTTTTTAACTGCCAGATAGTGTAATAATAAGATTACTGTATTTTTACCCACGTGTCCCTGACTTCTGAAATATGCCACGTCGGAGTCATATTGACCTCTAGTAAGAGGATACGGTCAGATAAAAGATTGATTGTTTAGTTAATATGGCTCGTAACATAATATATGTAGAGATCTGACTGAATAAATTAGGCATCCTTATAAATTGTTATTTTTATGCTGACTTTTATCAACTAGATCTTTCCGACATTACAAGTATTAGTTTAGTATGTATAAGAATACAATAACAAAAACAATCTACAATCATTACTTAGCAGTTATACAAAGTAAGACGAATTACAACATAATGAGTACATGTCACCGTCGAAAGAAAGGCTACTTCGTATGACGTACATTTGAGTCCGCACAAGACAAAAAACTTTGAGAACGTCTTCGGCAATTGAGGTTAACACAATCATTTACGAATGATGAGTCAAGCTGGAGTCGAGCTAACTGTACCGGTCTAGGTACCAGCCCGCTCCGGTTGCCTACTTTTGCAGATCACATTACCTGCACTCGAAACCTCTGTACGATTCATTGCCGTCCACTGTGCCATCTTTGTTCGAATCATAATTCCACGCCGACTAATATCATTGAATTCATTGATACCACCGATGTGTGTCGAGTGTGACACATTTACGAATATTATACGTTCTTTTGTTTATATCGAACGGCATGTTATTGCAATTAGTTATACCGATTTTAGAGAATATTAAAATTCAGTCGTGCTGGATCTTTAGTTGTGAAAAGTATTCGAAAATTTTGTTTATTTCATTAAGTATCTCATTAATTGTTGTAATGCTACATTTGCCATTAACATTCACGTCTGAGATGAAAAAAGTTTTTTGTTAAAATTACCCCCATTTTTTAATCAGCTCACGTTTCAGAATTCACGTTAAAAATATAGAATAATGAAATAATAAATATTTTCTTTTAGTGTATCTACTTCATTAAGAAGTGGAACATATCACAATATATATGCATATTCTACAATGACAAGACATGTTTATATTGTATTTAGTTTATATACATTCAACAACGAAATATTTAAAATGTTTTTAGAGATCGAATTCCAATCAAATATTTATTAATAACACAGAAGCTAGGTCATGACATCGGCATAACACAAAGGCTAGTAAACCATTCCTCATCCCATAATAGATCAGTAGAACGGCTCGCCACTGCCGCCGGCGCAACAACTGGTTTCTCAATAATAAAATCGAGATATACCAACATGGCATAAACAATACCACAAATTAATTATCGAAGTAATGTCTGTATGACCCACTTGTACGAGATACAGATACGTGCACGGCCCACGCAACCCGATTAGAATAATACAATAAGATATTGAGTATGCGTCAATTCCATGAAATTGTATCCATAAACATCGTGTCAAAAACATCCCTAGACGCGATAACGATCGCGGTACTGATTACCATATCGAAAAACAAAAGACTGCTTCATTTTTATTTTTTATTTCGTAACCCATGGCCTCCGTAATAAGGATATTGTCAATTAATGTGAGAATATAAAATTAAACAAAGTCCAATTTAATTTGTCTTAAGTGTTAGGTCAAGAGTTTAGAACGCCTTCATAGAGCACATGTGTGCCTTGTATGAGATTTGAATGCTATATCCGTTTGAAGATTGTTTGAAATATAACTAATTTGATGCATGTCGTGTTCTCGTGTCTAGACGTAATAATTACAACAGTGGTAAGCATATTTTTTGTTCGATTAGTAACGAATAATCTGTTGACTATAGTGTGCGCGTGTTGTGTTAACAAGGCGTTTCGTAGTCAGGAAACAGTGTCGTAAGCAAGGCTTTATCCACGGTTTTGAGTCATAGACGAACCCTTTGTGGAACACTCGTCGATCGCATCGTAGTGTGTAGCGACAATGACATTGACCATAGCATTCTGTAGCACTTAGCATACGATTAAAGAAATTATTGATGCAGTTACGTTTTAAAGTACGGCCGATGTACGCGGATATTAGCATTTTTATATGACATTTTATCGATAATTTATTCAACGCTATGCAGTTATACGCTGTAGGTTTAATAGTTAAGCTTACTAAATAAAGACAAACCGTGACGGCCCCTAGTTGATTATGCTAATCGATCCATTTGATGCCTTTTTCGACAACAATAAAAATAATGAATGTAGGTGCTTACCTGTGCACCTACAGTGTTTACACTATCGGCGGCATTTCAACTGTAACTAGCAAACCGTTTGCGGAAGAAGTATTGTATTTTTGTCTAATGGTTGCTGTTCAAGGATCGATTGCAACAAATGCGAACAATGATAAGGTTGCATCCTGGATTCGCCGCAAACACGGCAATCGAGTTTGAATTCCGAATACATAACAAGAACGAATTTAATGAGAGGCCTTGCCGTGCGTCGATATCGGTTATCCTAAAGGGAAGACAAGTAGGTAAACAAGGTTTCCGTTTATGGGCCGGCAATGCATCGCCCGCCCACGTATTTCAGATATCGTCGGAGGCGAGGCGTCGCACTAAAACACTGCAAACGATCTTTCGGTAATTCGTTCGTTCACGGAAGTATTTATCGAGCATCGGCTCTGTGTGTGTTACTTGTTAACGATTTAACTTCATAACTCATATGGGAATATAATCGGTATCGAATCAGACCGCGTTCGCAAGTATGTAAATTGCGATAATTCCGACCTGTTTTTTTATCTTGTGTATTTTATGACTAGGCCCTGATTCGATTCTTTCTTGTGACACGCATCAGAGGCCTTCACGCTCCCCTTTATTTAATACGCACCCAAAGACCGTGAGCGATTGTCAGTATGTTGTTTTGACTTCCTAGTAGATAGGTACATGTGGTATCTTACGTGGACTTGAATACATTTATGATTATCTAATACAATTTTTAACCAGTTTTAGATAGTACGCTTTGGTAGCTAACGCGACAAGTTCTCGGTTGTCATCATCAACCTGTTTTGGATGGTTGTGTGTTTTAATTTCTCCGTGTGATGCATAACTATCTAAAACTTTTCCGTTTACGCAATCCAAACACATCGACGGCGGGCCGGCGAGCTGTGATCACTTTTGATTTCACACGCCGTCGGTTTCGTGGTTGAGCCAGCTTGCAAGCCCGTTTTACGTTGACCTTGATCATTACCCTCCACCCGCGCCACAGCATTGTCTGCAGTCATTTGTCAACGTGAGAGACTTGTTTCCCTTTTAACATAAGAAATATTAATAAGCGAAAGTTACCATCGGAACTAGCTGAGAGTACGACTATCTATCTGTACTTCCAGCTCCATTGTACGGCTTATAAGGAAATAGCAACGATTGTTTTGTAAACACTAGAATGTGTACGGTTTGATTTGCAATATTTTTATATATAATTTTATGGGCAATTTTGAGATTTACTAGATTGAAATTTACAGAATTATAGATGTAGTAACCACCTCTATATCAGGGATAGACAAATTTATTACAACCCAAGATCTAGTATTTGTTAATTAGGCAGTGTGCGATCTACGATCTAAATATGTATCAAATAAAATAACCGTCATGTTTATAAACTATCTATGTATGTGTTATAGTTATTATATTGAAATTATTTACTTGGCTTGTCGCCTTGCCGCGATCGACCGGTTAGCCACCTCCGCTCTACATAATCGACTTTCAAACCTATTTGGACAAATTGATAAATTGTTCTTACTAAATTGAGGGCTCTACGGAGTTTATCTCTCACTCGACTCGGTAATATCAATTTCTTAAAAAATCATAACTTAAGTTAGAAATGTTTAACTTATAAACTTAAGACTTAAAATAAGATATAAATCTACATTATAATAAAATAATTGGATAACCATGGGAATTCTTGTAGCAGTTTATAAACATTCTGAGAATGTTATAAAAGTAAATGAAAATAATATTCTAAAAATAATATCGTACCTATTTATAAAATAATCATTTTCATTTGTACATTTACTCGACATATTATTATGTACTAGACTCGGTAAGTCTTAACGAGGAAATAGATGTAGTGTAGGTACCATAATTTTGAAATCCTTTCACCAGTTGCCGTAGATGTCCAAACAAGATAATGAGTTAACGTACATAAAACTACTAAAGACAGCGCCGCGGGCGGAAATCTATAAAGTAAGTAATAAAACCAAAATCCTTCACTTTCTTCCTTATGCTTCCAACGTCCCTTTCTTTAATTGTACACTACTGGTAGATCTTGTGCGTCAACTGACCGCGCAGGTGTTAATGATGACAGGGTCAATGAATTATATCAGCAATTTACGTATAAAAACTTAATTAACTATGCAACTTACACACGTACATATTTGCAACGTAATCTGCGTTTTATGGGCCGGTAGGAATTCTTAGGGAAAATGTTATAACAAGTTACTGACCAAGACGGCATACCGTTCTCTTTATTCATTCCAACTTAATATTATTACTGAAGCAACATTTAATGTCTATGAGTCATTGCCTCCGCTATCTATCTCCAGTGCACTTAAAATTCTGAAACCTGGAAATACCGATATCTTGAACCTTAATCGTGTGACACCTTATCTGAATTATGGAGCGGCGGGTGGCCGCATCTTATATTTATTAATAATTATAATGCTTTCACGTTACTAAGCGCTTGTAAATGTCACAAGTTATTTTTCCGCAATTAATTTTGCCTGGCCACCCACGTGTGAATCGTTTTACATATCAATACAATTGCAATCTCCTTTCTAATCGAGCATCATAAGTGTGACGCCGACCCAGAATATAAATTATGGGAACAAGCAATTCGGTGTATGAAGGATGACGAGCGCGTAATGTGACGAAACCCACGCGCCTCTTCGAAGAATCGAACAGTACCCTGGCACTCTTGACTGCTCTGCCCTAATTACAATTAACTTGGTAACGGCACCGAAGCTGGGGGATACAGATGGCCGATGCCCATTATGCGTATTGACAGTATCGCTATACTTATCATTTGCCGCTTCTAGCTACGTATTATAGAATATCTGCTCGTGTTATTGACAAACGTTGAGTCGTATTAAAAAAAGTGAGATCTCTTTTTGTCTGGAATGGAGGCTCTACCGAAACGAGTGAGTCACAAACGTGTACAGGATCTTTGTTGAGCTTCTCGGAAGCACAACGGGCACGTCTTTGTGGGAAAGGTATTTTATTTTAATGCAGGTCGACGGACTGATTTCTCCTGTCCCGCTTGTGGATGAACCGAGGCTTTAATATAATTAAATGTCTGTATCACTTTGATACCGATACGGTTGACGTGGGCACAGGACTCGAACGGGCATTTTTAAATTGTGAATTGATTGCCATCAATTTGTTTTAGTAACGACTCTTGCTAACTCGTTTCAACATCGAAATAAAGCCGTTTCAAATAATTACTCAATTGTTAAAAGATTTCACTTTTTGTTTACTTTTATTGTGTTATTACGGTTTTTTTTGTATATTTAATCAGTTGAATAAGGCTTTAAATTATATTTATTTCTTAATTAAGAGATTTCTTTCTTTTTATATTATCACTAGCGATCCACCCTCGCTTCGCTTCTGTAAATATTTTACATAAAGATAAATTTTAAATGTTCCATGATAAAGCATGAGATTTATTGGTGACCCCATAGTTGGCATAGACTATCTTCCAAAGCCTGGAGTGTCCGTCTTCGGTATCGTTCATAACATTTTGATATCATTCGATAGTTATTTAGCTTTGCGGTTGCGTCCAATTAACTTACAGTAAAAAAAAACAACAAAAATAAAGTCTATTAGGTGCTTTGTGGCTTTGAAGTAAGTAATTTTGATAAGGATTATTACTTTGTAGTATTGACCTGTTAGATATAACCTACAGACTTTAATTACTTTTTAATACACATAAGTCGTTATTGTGGCGTAAATATAAAAATCAGGTTAGCTATCGCAGACTTTTATGTAGACATATTTAAGTTTTCGATAGAAACCATTCGTGTAGTACCGTTAAAGCAGCGTTCGTGAAAAACGTAATATTTGACCCCGTTTTTTCGCAAAATCGAAAATAAGTAGAAATCCTTTTTATGTACCGGGATAATATGTATTCTATATCACTCCTAAGATTCCATTCTACATATTAGCGAAAGAATTTTACAGATCGAATCAGTAATTCCGAAGATTACTGTCTACAAACAAAGTTGGAAACTTTACCACTTTATAATACTAGTGTAGATGAATATTTGTTTTATAATTGTAATACCTAAGTTAGGTTATTATAAAACTTTAATTTGAATAGGATTTACGTTCGTTAAAGATAATTAAAAAGAAACTGGGTGATGCTAAAGGATTATTTCCAGTTACATTGTTTTTAATTCTCATGGAATTTTTATGAGTTTTTTTACTTCTATTGGTTTCTCGGTTAAGTGTAACGAAAGACACAGACAAACATTTCCGTGCATTAAATAAATTCGTATTCAAATATGTATATGATTTTAAAAATAGAAACTAGAAAATATCCGTTATGAAAAATTTAACAACAATCGCGAACGTAACGGATATATTATTTCCTGAACCGAAGCACACTACGACTCGTCCAGTATTATAAAGTTGTATTTGTGTGGCGAGGTGTAAATTCGATTTTTAAAAACAGGAAACATTAAAAAAAACTACAATATAGAGGACAGTGACATCGTCGTGACGTTAATAATGTTCTGTGAAATAGAAAGATGACAAATCAATATCTGGTAACGTGGTTGGCCTGTACGTGTTTAGTGTATGACCGATTCTGACCTCGATGATTAACGAGCACCGTTACTCTTAACTCAGTTATTATTGCGTTACCTTTTGAAATACGGAACATCTCCACCGGCTAATGTGGTATAATTACCGAGACACGAGAGTACATCAATCAAAGAAACTGAAACGTTCTCGTGTACTTTATCACACTTCATACGTTCAGGCTCGATTTATGCTTATCATTTATAGGGGTTATCTATGATTTTTTGTATAGTCGAAATTTTGTCTTTAAGAAAGACACGCGCTACTTTTGATGAACATGTTTTTGTTCGCAGTTTACTGTTAAACGTGAATTTAATAAACATAAATTAGGCTGTAATGATGTGATGTATGTAATTGTAATTCTATGGTTATCTATTGTGAATAATTTCATAGAATATAGTATACTAATGCCTCAGAAAAATCTATTTAAATACTTACGATGGTGATAAATTTTATACTTTACGACGACTCCGTAGCCTAGTTGGTAGCTACTGCAATGCTATGCACTGCGATGAAACTGGTTCGATTCCGGACCGGAGCAACCATTTATGTGACAGACAAGTGTTTACTCTCAGTTGGGCATTAGAAGTCTTATTTGTGTTGTTCATTTAATCGCTACACAGGGTATCATTATCAATTTTTATATTTATCTTACACGTATTTACAGGGTCAACAACAACAATATATTTTCCTTTACATGGGCTGTGCATCGATATGTTAGCCATTATGGCGTAAGTGTAAATAAAATTTCAAATGACTAACTAGGAATGTCTGGACTCCAGGAAGTCCATTTATAGGTGCTATTTTGATAAATTGTTTAGATTGTGTTCGGTCGGCTCGCCTCGGATCAAGTTACTGTAAGAGTACCATTTACGGCGTAGGATTAATTTGGCGTGGTCATTGCTAGTTTTAAATATGGCTCAAAACGTTTTATATATATTAGTTATCTGTCTGTTTTGTTTTTTGCATGTATTCAATCGATGTTAGGGTTTCGTGTTGATCACATTTATGGTCGTATGTTTTTCCAGGCAAGATTACCATGCGTGACTCGTGTGTACTTGCTTCTTGCGCAGCTTCGTATTTGTTGGCGAAGATTCACGTTTCCTGCATCATTTGTTATTGTTTCTTTATGTTCCGCTACATTGTTAAAATTATAAATCAAGTACAAATGTATTTAATCTTAAATATACTATTATCTTTATCTTCAGTTCTTATTTCCCTAGAGAAGCTACGCTTAAAGAAATGTTAAGTTCTATTTTTCTTTGTTCATTTTAAACAGAATGGTTTTATGTTATAATTAAGTAGGTATTGTAGTCGTCCTAAGCAAGTAGCCTGTAGACAAAAGAGTGTTGTGTTGAGACGATGGCAGCATGGACGGCGGCGTACGGGCCGGTGACCGATTTTTCTTTCGTTAGTCTCGACGGCCCTGTATTGAGCCATTTGGGTCATTGGACCTCGCCGTTTGTCGGCTGCTCGCCGCCGCCTCCGGCGCTATTATTTTTTGCCATCATTTACGTGCCACCAATTGAATAGTCCAACGCGGTCGCCTCACTCGGTCAAACCGAGAACATTAGATTTGCGAGGCTACTTGGTGTTGCTTGTTTTACACGATCGTCGTATAACGGGTAATCTTTGGTTGTGGGATTCTGCAAAGATTACACTCGAGTTGTGTGGGTTGCAGAGGAGAGGTATACCTAACGGTGCCTCAGGGATGCTTGTGATGAAGTTCCGTCATGTTGCACAATAATTAATATTTGCGAGTTCCACTTTTTGAGATTTTTTTCACACCTTTCGACGTTAGCTTTGTTTGTACTGTAAACATTTTGGTACGACAAATCAGTTTTTCTTAACTGTCAGCTCTCGCGTCTTTTATTACCTAAGTGACTCTTCAAAAACATTTCAAACTTTTTGATATAAGTAAGTACGTAATAAGAACTTACATATTTACTTTATTGTTTAAGGTTAAAGAAAACGTAGATAATAATAATGATTTATAATTGCCACAGATGAATACCTACGTCAATATAATATAGGTCATTTTAATATAGTTTATAATAGTAGGTCCAAGGGGTAAATAAAATCATAGAAGCGCGTAATAGCTGGCAGTGACACACATCACCGTTGAACAAGCAATAACGTGTCGGTATAGGCCATGTTTAAATTTATTTCTCACGCAAACACTGATAGAACCATGTGTGTTCACGACGTAACTCAAATAAGTAATTAGAGCTTTAGGTTAAACCAATGAAAAGAATAAACAATCACAGCTGAGTAATTTAGCACTGTATTAATTAATGTTCGGACAAGTATAACATTTGTGGACAGATGTTATCGAACTATTATTGGATCAATTTGAAAAGTTATAGAAAACGGGTTTCTTTTTTTAAGTCTTTGTCACATGGAGACGTACAAGCAATCAAGGTGAAACATGTATAGTGGTTAATAAGTGGGTCGTAGGATGGTATATACTCCGACCAGTAAAAGTGAATCCAGCTTTGTTCGTCCGAGATACTCTGAACTGTGTCGGCGGTGTCTAAATTAATTTAAAGCTTTTGTTTCCCGCCAACGAATCGTAGGCAGTTATAATTTACGACGTACTTTCGGCTGGTCATCAATTTAATATTTTCTCACGCTTTCACCTACATTGATTGTTGACCTCATGTTTGTGTACCTACATCATCTTAGACAAAATTATCTCTGGGTATTATTAGATTCAGTATCATGAGGTGCATGCAAAGATTTATTTTTAATTTCACGAAACATAATGCACGTCGAATTCTGCGCCCCAAATGCATAAATTATAATCTTACATGTAAGTACGTATTAACCTACGTACTCTTTCGAAACACTACCGACCTTCTGGTATATGTGTGCGCATAGTGTTCCCATTTTTGTTAAATTATGCATAATATACATTTATGTTTCCATATACCCTTGAGTAAAAATGCTATTGGTAAAAGCAATAAATATATTAATATATTGTTTATTTTGTTTCAGGTAAAAACTTTAATCTTCATCTTCCTTATTACAATAAATACGCAGACGCTTCAGGTGAGGCTTTGTTATCTTTCATAAATTAAATCATTTTCACGAATAAAATAAACATTATGTACGGTTGGTGCGGTCGTTTGTCCGCTTTAATTAATAATATTTCGTGTTTAACGCCGTTAACGAGCTGATTGGGAGCACTCTACAAAATGCAGACAGTGAAAAAATTGTATCGCTAGACACGTTCGCCGAGAGAAAATTCGTAGTTAGCAACACAAGCGAAACTTTACACGATTTACGTTCGCCGCGACAATGTCGTAGAGAAATATGACGTTAGGAGTAACACTATCGTGCATCTATTATGTGCCATTAGATCGCAACACGCGCTAATCGACTCGCTCCTAACATTATGCGTGTGTATTGTATATTTTATTATCTGACCCTTCGGCTGTATGTATCCCCCATTAGAACAATATCTCGGTTGACTGGCTTGTTGTCGGTGTAACGTTATGGTGGGTAGTAGAGCACACGGTTGGCGGAGGCACTCGCGGTGCAG
>DWJN01005031.1:0-11831 GCA_018248895.1 Carystus phorcus
TAGACAATCGAGGCATTTTTATTCATTCAGGAGTTTTTTCAATCACTCACTTTGTCACAACACTATTTTTATTTCATCAAAAACTGACAACACCGTAAACGTCAGCCAGCTTCGTCTAATTAAAAATTCGACTATAAGTAGCTTTGGCCGTGAGGGGCGAGGCGCCAAGTGAGTGAGATAGCAGAAATTTAAATATGATTTGAATTTGGAACATTAGTATTCGAAATTTAGGGATATATAAGGCGAACGATATCACGTTACGGGCGTCTTATTAAGGCGGCTGCGGATTATACTGCACCGCCTTTAACTGGTCATCAGGTCCGTAGACCGAGGAATATGATCACGGCCTCTCCCAATGAACTCTCGTCCGACTTGGAGCGCCTAATGACCAAATTCAAGGATTCGGACGATTTAGTCTCTTGAGATGTATGCATCTTGATGATGCCACAAGCCCCTGTCCAGATAGAACACAGTGCTAACTTCCATGCGGTCAATCTATAGGGAGTGCCGCTTGCGCCCCGCCCCTCCAAGCGGGGTCGTTCATTTTAGAACTGAAGAGCCTTAGGGCTATAGTTGGTTAAGACGGTGTTTAGTGGGTAGGCGCTTAAGTCTCTTCGCGAGTCCCACATAACCGGCGCAGATGGCTGCACTGGTATGAATGAGCATTCGCCACCTCCCTCCTATCCGTTCTCCGGAGGGTAGTCCTTTTTCTTTGTGATCGTTTTTTGAACAGAGTAGCAGGTGGCCACACTAGATGAATTCGTAATAATATGGTTAATTAATTATTTTGTGCTTCGTAAAACTTCACAGTCAATCCACTGTAACCATAGCTTCGAGTCTTTTCATTCACGGGAAAATTAAAGAAAATGACGTTCTTTCGTTTATATCACAATTCCCAACATAACACTAATTGTATATTGCGCGGATGATATGCGGATTATCAAGGGCGGCTCTAGCTCGTGTAGCGCCCGTGTGCAATGAAATGCTGGCGCCCCCTAGGCGAATAGCGGTTTGGCGGTCTCTTTGATTTCCCTCAAATTAATATTGGACCAGATGACAATCACCAGCTTTCGATTAAAACGATCCAATTCCGTACACTCAGTAAAAAGTTATCGAGTTATCGACCTACAGACATAAAAAAAATAAAAAAAAATACAAACAAATTGAGAACCTCCTCTTTTTTTCTGAGTGTTATGGCGTCGCTTCTCTTAAAACTCAAACTCAAATCATTTATTTCACGTAGGTATTTATAAATACACTTAACGTCAAATATTTTGTATATACCACCGTTTCGGAAGGGTGCCTTATAAAGTGGAGAAGAAACGCCGAAAGAAACTCCTCAGCACATCTTATAAAAAACAAAACCTTACGTCTAATAACAGTTATAAAAAACTTAATTATCATTACAATTGCCTACTAACTTACTTAAAACTGGTTGTGGTTGTGTATTTCCATGCATTCATAAAATTAATATATTCATCCACATTATAGCACCCTTTATTTGTAAGTCGTGTTTTGACATATTTTTTAAAATTTTCTAAGGGTAGATCAAGGATCGACTTTGATATTTTATTATAAATGCGTATACCAAGCCCCACAAAAGATCGCTGAACTCTACGAAGGCCATAATTATATACCAATGTACTCTATGACGAAGGCGATATGAAGGAATTCTGACAGCACAGGTTGAGTAAACTACATGTAAACATTAGGAACTCCTCTATAAATTTGGTGATCATTTTCATTTTATAATGAATTCACACGTACATATGTCGGTGCTGTGCAGTACCTCACTGTAATAATACATCAATAAAAACTACAAACAAATTAATAATCCTTAGTGGAGGATAAAGTAGGTATTTAATTTCGATTTTGGCTGCCAAATGATATGGAATAAACTATATGGATTTACGAACAACGCGACTTAGTAGTCTTTTCTTAAATTATTTTTGGTAGTCTTTGGCTGAGCGTTATACGCCAATGTCTTAATAAGAAAAAAAAAACTGTTTTTATTGACGCTTGACATTGATTGACATATTACGCAGCTGACATTTGCACTTTTCAGACGATAAATAAACTGAATCAGTAAAAATATACAAAACGGAAAAGTATTATATCCAGTTAACATTTTGTGCTCGTATAAAGTAAATACAATAATAAATTGCGTAAATAATTTATTAATTATTTTTTTATAAACCATACACCCAAGATCAGGAGTTTGTTTTCGTCGTGGAATGCCACTATTTCCAGCTTATTCTGCAAAACAGCCTGAGGCTATCATTGATGATGTCGATACTGGGTCGCAAGTACAAGGTACTTCATTTGTTATTATGTGTCCATTGAAAACGTTAAATGGATTTTCTTACATAGTTCTATCGTTAATAGATATGGTATGGGAAGCTACAGACACCAGAGAAGCGAAGTTGCTTGCCAGTGACTCGGAAGAAGAGTGTGAGAGAGCCCGACACGCCTCGTCGAAGATGCTCTCATCGATCGGCAGTGAAGATTTCTACTTAGACAGCAAACTAGACCGCAGTAACCTGCGTGTTTCTACACTGTATTACCCGGGCCGCCCACAGTGAGATGTGTTTGTTATGTTACTAATATACATTTTTTCTAAAACGTCACAATATAATTGTGCAATATAAATGTACAATATTTAAATCTGAAGTGATATGAAGTTTACCAGGCTAGATAGTAGTAAATAAATAATCCATTAAATTTAAATTATGCATATTGTTGGTGATGTGGTTACTTAGTACATGCAAGGAAAGCTATAAATTTGAGTGTTTTTGCAATATTTGTTATTGCTGCTCCTCTCCTATATATCTTAGCGTGATGTTATTTAGCCTATATAAATGGACTATCTCACACTAAAATAATTTTCCAAATTGGTCCAGTAGTTCCTGAAATTATCACATTCAAACAATCAATCAATCAATTAAAATAAACAAACAAACAAAAAAGGTTACTCACCCTTTAGTTTTATAATATTAGTATAGATTCTTCGCAACAAACTCATTTAATTTCATATCCATATTCATGACTGTGCAATGTTGAATGATGCCAATTTACTTATTGTGTTGTGATCATCGAGGCTCCCACAATTTCATAAGATACTGAATTACTAAATTGCTATATAATAATACAGTAGGTGTAAAATTTAAACAAATTTCAGCTCTCTCTGACACTAGGAATAGGGTCAAATTTAACTTGCAAGATTTAATTACAAGCAGACACCAAGACAGATGAAAGTTAATAATAGGCATGTATTATATTAAGAATTGCAACATTTTAAATAATTCCCACAAATAATCAACGTCTCAGTCAGTCTGAGAGTAAGAAGAACCATTAATGTGATGTCAGAGTGTACAGTGACATCATCCATCTTGAGCGAGCACTGTCCTCCAGGCTCATGATGCACCTGGCTGAACAATGGATGAGGCTACAGCGCTTGGCCCCTCCGTTTGGTGTTGTATTAGCCAGCTGCCAAAATAAATACTATTTTATTGCATAGTTTTTACATGTTTCAGTCGGAAAACTAGTAATCCCCCTTTTTTACTGACACCACATACACATGCCTACATCTACATATTATATCTTGATAGTGATTTCCATCGGCCACAATGATCACTCTGCTCTGGTGACTTCACATTCTAGTTCGCATTACTACATGCATAAAGAAGAAGAAAGTGATGGGACAGTATATACGGGTTATCTTGACAGGTACGACCGACACGGCAAGGTGCCTGCGGTTCCGGCAGCGGGCGGACCGCGACGCCCGCGCCGCTACTGGGCCCGGCGCGCGCCGGACGAGCCCGATACGCCTCTGGCCGCCGAGCGCGCCGCCGCCTACCGGGACCTCCTGCTCGAGCGGCCCCACGACGTGCAGCTCTGGGAGCAGTTTATTGATTTTCAAGTTATAAATTTGCTGAATCTTTTCGATCGTGACTTCTTTGGTTTCGATATACCCAAAATCGTCGGGTGTATCGTTGCATCGATATTATTAAAGGTAACTCGTGAATGACGGTCGATAGGAAGTGTGCGAGGGCGCGGAAGCGGCGTTGGCGGCGGCGGAGCAGGCGGCGGAGCGCGTCCCGCGGTCGCGGCGGCTGCGGGCGCGCCTGCTGGCGGCCGCGCGCGCCGCCCTGCCGCGGGACCGGCTGTTGCAACGCGTGCGGGACCTGCTCACTTCAGGTACCGTCTAAAAATACAACGAAAGCCCGTCAGAGAGCAGACTCATTTAAATATTGTTATATTGCATCTCGTTCCGTGATCATTATGCTGTTATTCTGGAGACATCGCTTACGAGAACTCGTTTCGGATCAATTGCGTACACGAGCGTCTGCTTATAAATCGATCATCACAGTGGTAGTGATCTAATATAGTAATGATTTGTTGCTTAGAAAAGTGTCCGAGGTCACGCACGGAGCTGTGGTGCCTGGTGGTGGAGGAGGCGGGCGCGGCGGGCGGCGCGGCGGGCGGCGCGGCGGCGGCGCGCGCGGCCACGGCGGCGGCGCTGGCGGCCACGCGGGCCCACGCGCCCGCCTACCCGCGACTGTTGCACGCATACGGTAACACTGCTAACATCTACTGTCCGATTTCGCATACGTGCTGTTTGTCCTAATTTACTTAATCACGGATTAACAGTAACATGCCATCGGATGATGCTGGTTATTCTAATGCTTTTGTAGGTTACACACACTGTTCGGAGTTGAACCGAACGGCTCAGGGATTTTTTGTTTACCATTTTATATAGTTTTGCATCGTTGCGTATTTGTCGTACGTTGGCTTTCTTTATTATAATAATTAAGTTTATAAGTTAGTACGTAACCAGCAGCCACTCGGGCTCCGCGCGTATTCATTACCATTTTATCATTTCATTTACTATTACCGTGTCCTCGGTTAGTTAGTCAATTTATGTAAAGAATATAAATTAGTATAAATTAAACCATTTAGCATAATACCAAATAAAGCCAGTCATTTCTCTCCGCGCTCGTCTTCATAGTATATTACACTTGGTAAACGGGGCAGCCGACACCAAACCGGAGCACACGCCACGACGCCCCATTTACACACACATTTCTATGTTAGCTACTGGCACCCACGACTTCTGTGTAGTGATCATTTTGTTCACCTATCACGCTACTTCACCTATAGTATAAACTTATGATCGTATCATCTGCTACCGTTAAGTTGGACGCGGTTGTTAACTATACATAATTATATTACTAGATATCATCGTTGCAGAGTCGCCCCGTATAATTCAACAAGTGTACACTGACAGGCGTATTCCTCCGCACGGCCGGCTTGTGGGAGGAGCTCGTGTTGCTAGTGGAGCTCGCGGCGAGCATGGCCGGGGCCCTGCCGCCGCCCGCGCCGCGCGCCGCCTCGCCCGCCGCCGAGCGCCGCCTGCTGGAGGCGGAGGAGCGCACGCTCGCCAGCGGCCTGCCGCTGTCCGCGCTCTGGGTGCGCGTGGAGCGCGCGCGCGCCGCCGCGCACTGGCGTCCCGCCCCCGCCACCGACGCCGCAGGTCAGTACGCGACAACGACGAGCCGGTCGTGACGACGGGTGTAGGTGTGTGAGATTAATTAAGGGCGTGCCGCGGATGATTCGCAGCGCTGGCGACGGACCCGCAGCGCGCCCCGCTGGCGCACGAGCTGGCGGACCTGCTGCGGCCGCTGGTGGGCGCGCCGCACGCGCTCCTGCTGTGCGGGACGCTCCTGCGCCTAGCTAAGGTTACCGTTCGTTCGCGATTCGTTCGCTTACCGTTTCATTTTGATTTTTAAAAAGCGAGCTTTCGTTTGAATGCCCTAAAAATTATAAAAGTTTTCTTTTAAAACTTTTCCTATCGACTTATGACGTCATTACACAATTTATGTGATAGAAAAGCATGTGGCGATGTTACGAGCAGGTGCCGCTGCTGCCCGAGAGCGCGTACAGTAGCCGCGCGTGGGGCGGAGCCGCCGAGGACTGCGCGGAGGCGGTGCTGGGCGTGGTGCGCGCGGCGCGCCGCCTGCCGCCCGCGCACCCCGCGCGCCCCGCGCCGCCCGCCGCGCGCCGCCTGCTGGCCGCGCTGCTCGACCCGCCGCACTACTTCACCGACGACGCGGGTGAGATACGCCCGGTTGTGTGTGAGGAATCGCACCTAATGTTGAATGCGAGCTATTCCCTTTTTTACCCGACTTCAAAAAAAGGAGGAGTTCTCAATTCGATTGTTTTTTTTTTTCATGTGTGTGGGTCGATAACTTTTTACTGGATAGAGCGATTTCGATGATTCTTTTTTTATTCGAAAGCTGATGCTCTCCCATTGGTCCCATTTTGAATTTGAGCGACATCTGGCGAGTAGTTTTTGAGATATCGTTGATAATGTGTATTTACTTTACTTCGATTTCGTGAATTAGGTGCTCATTTCATTATTTGTCGATGAAAAATGGACAAAATAAAGTGTATAAGATGGTATAAAAGCTCCTGGACGGGTCTCATTTTAATTTGGTTAAGATCTGGTCATTATTTTCTGAGACAGACAATGGAACTCTTCAAATAATTACAAAGATTTTTTGCACAAAGAAACTCGGCAACTCACTGATATTATACGTAGGACGAATTCTTAAGTATTACATAAAAATTACAAAGCTTCCGAGTGATCGTCGGGATTCTGATTATAAATGAGTTAAGTAGTCTTGTCATCGCAGAGCATGCGACAAAACAATATGTTAACGTTACTTATTTATTTAGCAAATGTTTACCTATAGGTACACCTTATACGGTTTCAAAGTGTCAATCTAAGCTTAGAACGCTCGAAACACGCCTTCGGCGTTATCGATGAAAGCGGGACGATTAATGTATTAGCCTTCAAGCGACGCCGTCGGCGCAGGCTACCTGAGTTGGGTGCGGGCGCTGTGGGACGCGTGCTGCGGCTGGGCGAGCGGCGAGCGGCGCGCCGCGCTGCTGGGCTGGCGGCTGCGCTGGCTGCACACGCTGCTGCTGCTGGCCGACGGCGACGGCGGCGAGGCGAGCCGCATCCGCGAGGAGGCGCGCGCGGCGCTGCAGCGGTACACGGCGGAGGGCGCGTGCGGCCCGGCCGCGCCGCTGGCCTTCGCTCAGTTCGCGCGCATCGAGCTGGCGGCCGGCGCTCCCGAGCGGGCCGCGCGGGTCGCCGGCCGCGCGTTGCGTGCCGCCCTGCAGGACGTCGCGACACCGCGCCCGTACGCCATCTACATTGCCAGGTACGATTAATCTTTAAAATACTATAGGTACATGCGAGCCGACATGGCGGACGTCGACTCGTCGGTCCACTGGTCCATCGCATTACTGTTTCGCACCCTCGAAATTAGTTGCAGTACACGCTGCAGCTTCAGTTGGGTGACGTAGTACTTGAGCGAAGACGCGGCGGTGCGGACCGACCTCGAACGAAGCGAACCCCATCTGGCACAATCTCGTGTGGTTGTCGCAGGATAGTGTGCGAGGTGAGCGCGGGGGGCGCGGGCGGCGCGGCGGGCGCGAGCGCGCTCGTGAGCGCGGTGTGCGGCCGCGTGCCGCCGCTGGACGCGCGTCTCCCCGCCGACGACGAGCTGCGCGCCGCGCTGCAGATTGTGAGTTTCCGTTGCAATAAGTTTAACGACCCCGCTTCCTCTAAAGACAGCTTGATCGTTGACGAGCGTATTCTCCAGTGCGAGGAGCGGTGCGAGGAGCTGGAGCGGCGGTACGCGGAGGGCGACGACTTTGAGGGCGTCGGAGGCGCGGAGGACGAGGCGGCGCAGTGTCTGGCGGCGCTACTGCCGGGTGAGGCGGAGTGGGGCGCGGCGCGTGCGCTCCTGGCGCCCCCCGCGCGCCGCGCCCGCCTGCTGCGCGCCCTGCCCGCTATGGCACAGGTATCGACCGAACGCGATCTCTTATTAAATTACCTACTCGCCACGGACGATGCACGTGCATACCTACGTATTATTTCTGTAAAAAAATATTTGTTCCTCTTGTAATGTGCATAATCTGTGTTAATAAATTTTATTGCCGATGCCTATATTTGATAGTAACTCTCCCGTCCGAGGCTCGTCTCCATGTCACGATTGACCGTCGTACTACAGCAGAGCATAGGTCCGGAGCGGGAGCTGAGTTGGAACGGCGAGCGCTACTACGAGCAGAGCGCGTGCGCGCTGGTGCAGGGCGCCGGGCGCGAGCAGCGCGCCGCCGCCGCGCTCGCCGCCGCGCGCCTTTTCCCGGACAACGCGTACCTCGCTCTCGGTAACGCCGCTTGTAAACAAACATAAATCATTTGTTCCGTGCGTATCTGTGGTGCCCTCGGTGTTGCCGATGTTCGTGGGCGACGGTGACTACTCACCGTCGTGTGCCTCGTCTGCTCGTTTGTCGACTAGTTGCACTAAAAATAATCTGTTAAAAATATCATTAGTGGCCTAATCGCTACCTTTTTATTATTATATAAATACTTATGTATATAGTCACTTTCTTAAAAACTTGTGAGTGAAACGGTTCAAACAATCTGAACCTAATATTATCGTATCGTGTCCGACGAGCAGCTGGCGCGGGTGCGCCACTGTGGGCGTGGCGCGCGGCGGCGGCTCCGGGGGAGCCCCTCCGGCCGCGTCCACCGCCGCGCGCCCCTGCCGCCGCGCTTGCCGCGTTGCTGCCGCCGTTGCTTCGCGCGCAAGCGGCCGACTGGGCGGCTCGAGGTACGCTCTATGAGTCGGGATTATACGGCGGTCGTTGCCAGGTGGCCGGTGTCCACACGCACATACACTCGTCCATGTAATATTCAGAGGCGGAGGCCTGCGTGCGCGCCGTGCGGCGGGCGGCGGCGGGCGGCGCGCTGCTGGGCGCGCTGCGGCTGGAGGCGGAGGGCCGCGCGCCGCGCCCGCGCCTGCTGCCCGCGCTCTACGAGGCGCTCGACCGCACGCCGCACGCCAAGGTACCGTGCGGTTCTCCTTCTATTTCATTTTGCTTTAGTCGTTAAATAATCGTAGACGGATTATTGTAGCTTTTGGCTCACATAACAGGGAATTTAACGATTCACAATATTAGTGTACGGGGACTCTGGAGGCCATCTTCAAGACGAGCTAAATCAAGGAAACACAGGCACAGTCGTGCTATTTATTTTCGAACCCGTTCGAGGCACCTACGATCGATTTTGGAAATAATAAAATTGCGGTAACTTGATATATCTAACAATATAAGGCGTTACCTTGCTAAAATCCGCCGTAATTAAGTCAGTAGGTATCACTCTAACGGATCGTCGCAGTATTAATGGTTTATTAAGTAGAATTATTTTAGCATGTCAATCGGTCGTCCACGACGTTAGAGTGTTTGGAGGCGGCAGAGCAGTCCGAGTAACCGCGTGACGTGACTGTGCAGTGGCTGTACGTGCGCGGCGCGGCGTGGTGCGGCGGCGAGGGCGGCGCGCTGGCCGACGCGCTGCTCGAGCGGCAGCTGCGCGCGCACGCGCTGCTCGACGAGCTGGCCGCGCTCGTGCCGCCCACCGCCCCCACCGACCGATAGACCGACATCACTATATTATATTATTATACAACGATTTTCAAAACATTCTTTGTTTTACTAGCCTTTTGGAACGTCCGATCCCAAATCTTTTTCGAAGTTCATACAGGTGGAGATATAATATTCCAGAAATGTGATCACATGCTACTCGATCAGGAGTTCTCATAGTGCGACAGACGCCGCGAGAGACGAAGCTTCCGTCTTCCAAAGCGGATGCTCCATCTGGTGAATACCGGTAGTGCTCAAGGTGGTATCATCTGCGTACCGTAGATTTGCAATTCTGTATCCACTGTCTACGCCTACACCAGCGACGTGATATGCGCGGGGAGAGGAAAAGAGCATACGAGGGAAGGGGGGCGACTGACCGAGGACCCTGCTCTTTCCCCCACCATTAGCATTACCGCCATTCGTTACAATATTCCCTGTCGCCTCCATCCATTTACTTGTTGGCTTTAAATTTTGTAAAAAATACAGTTTTCCGTTAATTGCGAAAGTCTATATTTTATCATGTTCCCTTATTGGACATCCACCAACGTCGATGGCGCCTGTCCAGTCCTCAGTCTTAGTACGTAAACCCCGCACGCTGATAATAAAAAGTAACAGCCATTGAATTTAATTAATTTATGTTTCTTACCATCAGTTGGAATTGTAGTTACGCCATAACTTATAATGATTAAAAAAAATGTTACTTCTGCTATACGGTTACTATATAAACTGAGATAAACTTCTGCTAAACTAAACGGTTACTAAATAAATACAGATACTAAAATAATAATTTTAAGCTCCCCTCGTCTTTAATATAAATAGCAGAACAGAGTTCACTTTTCCTCGCAAAAATCCGTCCGTCGAAGACTGGCCGTCATCTAGTCTTGAGATTTCACAAACCCCAAAGAAAAAAATCGCACGGCGTTAAATCGCACAATCTCGGTGGCCACTCGACATCAGAATTTCGTGAGATACATAATGTGTCATAGAAATCGTGTCTGCAATAAGTAAATTGTTTCGATGTGACAGGTGGCGCCGCGGCGCCGTCCTGCTAAAATGACATGCCCAGATTCATGCCACCCAGTTGAGGCCACAAGACCAATATACTATATATTTTATGTTGTTTAGTTAGCCTTTAATTAAATTATCGATGTTTTATCAGTATAAGTAACACCAAAAATATAGGAATAATAATCATATAAAGTTTAAAAGACTTAATTAGATAACCAAATACGACTTTTCATTTTAATATTTTGTATAGAAATAATAAGTACAATGAAAAAGCGCATTTATACAATTGTGTCTTTTCATTACCTTATGTGGTAGCAAACAGTGATGACATTTAAAATACTTTTCAAAGAGCAAGGTGTAAGGCATAGTGAATATATTATGTGCACCTTACCTTAATAATGAACAAATTATTGTCATGACAATCAAGATACTAGCTTCCTACTTATGACAGTCATGAAAAAACTTTTTTTAATTTAAATCAGCATTAAAATGTTCCTTGATTACAGTGTTTTAGACCCAATTTGTAAAATTGACGGCGCAGGCAAGGTTCAGAACTTTGAAGGTTCAAGACTACACTACTACGCGTAAAATACAAGTTTATTGAAGTTGTATTAGATAATGGTGCAGAATGAGTACTTGCTAAAATGGTCCAATTACCACTGAGTAATTATAGGACTATAACTATAAAGTTATACTAACTTATTAGTATACCTAATTGTATGTTCATGATCAGTACATGGCGAAGATCGTTAATTTGTGCGCAGATCTATGTCGTTCTCATTAATCCTGAACATGACCTTATATAATTCAGAAAAAGAGTAGAAACCTCCACCTGATACAGAGTTTATTTAACCTGAAAGTTTTAGGTATCCGATTGATTGACAGGAGAATATATCTAAAATGACAAGTGTCATTACACGGTCCAGTTCGGCGGTGATAGAGATACCGAGAGAACGGCCGCATGGCGCGCGCCGCCCTGCTGCTGCTGCTGCCGACGCTGCTGTCGGCCCCGCTGGCGGCCCTCGGTGAGACTGAGGTTTCTAACATCGACCTTGTGTCAACGGTGTGTTAGCCCACGACCATACTATTTCGACATCCTCTTTCATTGCAGAGTATTAGTAATGGAATGGTAGTCGAGCCTCGAGTACATTTATGACTAGCAAGGGCAGTTGACATGCTTGCTGTTACTTCTTCATCGATAAGGGAAATGAAATAACATGTTACAGATGTAGATGTCGCTTCGAATGTAATGACGACGGAGGGCGCGGATGTTGACGAAGAAAGCGATTCCGCCGCTTTTATGGTGAGTAAGTACGTTTGTTGCGTCA
>DWJN01005032.1:0-11830 GCA_018248895.1 Carystus phorcus
CATCTAAGTGCTGCCTGTAACTGTGAGTTGGAAAAAAGCACCTTGGGAGTTTCTTGCCGCTTCTTCTACCAGGGCTACTCCTCGCTGGAAGTTATCAATAAATCTCATCGAAATTGATGAATGAGGAAGCGGCACGTAATACGGACACAGCGCGTGATTTGGACCGTTCTCGGTGTGGGGACGGGGACGCAGTGGACGGTGGGGCCGAGCGCGGGGGCGCCGCTGGCTTATGTAACGCGCGGGGGTTGAACGACGAGCGCCATTCACTCGCTAAGGCTTCACGGAATGTCACCTGTAATACACGTACAATTTCCTTTAAAAAAAATTAACTTAAGTTCCTCTATAGCTTTATAATTACACTAGATGAGCCAGTAAATGTTGTTTTGCCATATAAATTATGATTTTTTAAACCTTGTGTCCGAAAAATATCCTAATATCTTACGAAACCCTACTTTTTCCAAAAATAATATAGCCTATGTTACTCGTGGATAATGTATGTTTCGAATGGTGAAAGATTTTTTAAAATCGGTCCAGTAGTTTTTGAGCCTATTACAACCAAACAAACAAACAAAGTTTTTCTCTTTATAATATGAGTGTAGATTAGAATGTAATACAATTTGATTGTGTGTGAAAAAATAACTACGTGTTGCATTTGTATGTCGTGACGTAATTGCACTTGCGTTCAGAACGCGACAATTTGTTATAACACAATGTAACGTAAAATGTACACAGTGTGTTAGTGACCTAAAACATAAGTATATTCAATAAATAAAACAATAATAATAATTCCTGTTGATACATATGTATGTAACCAGGATACTGTTACATACATAGAATCGTCACGACACGCATCATCGCTACACACTACGCTATGTAAAAACATATTTTGTAATGGTTAATACATCCCCAAATGTTAGGCTCTATAAATTTCAATACAAAATATTCGCCTAGGCTTATTCGGGGCGCCAAAACATCTTAGTGACATATTAACATTACTCTCATTACTCTCATTACAAAGATTCGCTGCTTTGCAATAATCTTTTCTATGAATGAGTTCGATGAAGATTCATCTGTCTTACTCTAACTTACTTGGTAATAAATTATTTCTTAATTCAATTCATAAGTACAAATTAACATAAAGTGCGTGCCATATTACACGCCACATAATGCAAATAGGAAGCCAAGTATTTATTACACAAATAGTCTAACGTTTAAAAACATTTCCTAAAGTGAAATAGCTATACTTATTACACACTTGTAAATATCCACTCAATTATAAGCCAAGCAAGAACCTGAAACCTATACGTAAAGGAATCCCTTATTCTTTAAAACGGGGCATTTGGGCAAGTAGCAAAAGCAAAACAAAAGTCAACAAGTATAACAAAAATGTTTCCTTCAGACTTAAATACCTTTAAGTAGATATATTACGCGTAACCCCACAGATAAAACATAGCTGGTGTGAACAAAATAAGCTACGTTTATCAAAAATAGGAAAGTTGCCAGAAGCAAATGAAATTGAACGTTAAATTTATATATTCAATAAAATTTCATTTGAATTTTGCCAATACCTTAATTTATAACTTGCCCTAGTGACTGCGTTGTACTGATATTTTTAATAATTCCTCCAAAAAGTGATTGTACATTGCCGATGTGTTTTATATTATAATATGGTCGGAATTTTTTGGAGTTATACTCTAACAAAAATATGAATGCCTACATAAATTACGTGTTGTATTAAAGCTTACATACTCGTATGTGTTTACAATAGTTTTAGATTTACAATCACAGCAGTAGGGAGAGATAGTAAAAATAGAGTACCAAAACTGTTCCTACACATTTTGAATAGCAATGTGGAATTTGTAAAGAATTACGCCCTAATATGCAAGTATGCATTTACATTATTTATTTTAATTAGGTACATAGATTTTGTAAGGTTTTCTATGATTACGGATATATTTCTGACTAGAGCTTTCGAGATTAATGTTGAAATAACCAAAACATGCGGTGAGTCGTTTCCTTGTCTGCAATACATATTAAAAAGGATACCATGTTGCGAATCATAATACAATTAAAGTCTTAGTTGTATTGTGCTAGTCAACATACCTTTTCATTAACACAAATCTGCCGCGCATGAAGAAGGAAATCAATAATAGCTACAATTGAACCTAAAACTCCGCCCACTATTAATACTAAAAATATTCCACTTGTATTTTTCATCTGAAGTGATCCGCTATCCTCCTCTACATTTTTTGGTTTCTGAAAACATATTTTATTATTTCATTTACATTTTACATTACTAAAATACTCTCTGTGCCGCAAAACCCGCCAAATTATCATCTCCACAATTAATTACATATTTAAATGGTGCCTTAAATAAATTTCGCTTCATAAATATTGTAAAGACGTCTCAGATATACAAGTCTCGATGTTTTCTTTGAAGCACATGATATTTAAGTGTATAAATGAGAAGGGGAAAGTTGCTTTCAACCACATTAACTATGGTGGATGAAAAAAATCTTATTCTTATTCTGGGAATGTACATTTATTTTTTAATAACGAGCTCATCGATATCTCTGACGTACGCAATAATTTTCAATTGTCAATAGCCATTAATCATTTAGGATATAATCAGGTGACGTAGATGAGAACGTATCGAATTAATTTTTCTAATCGCGCTAGAATGATTATACCTAGTTATAAATAAAAAATCAAATTGTTATATAAATTATTATTTTAAGTTTTACCTTACAATCTTCAGTTACACCCTCTTCTTCCCACCATTTCTTTTTTAATTGAAAAAGTATTCCCGACTCCTGCAGTGCTATTATAGCAGTGTCTATAAACGTTTTATAAGGGGAATCTAAAACGAGTAAAATTGCATAAATAAATAAAACGCCTACACACTCATACTCCCATATTAGAATTGCCTGTGATACTAGTTGTATGGACTAAACAAATGACATATCATTACCATCCACGATACGATAACAAACATTTATTTGTCACATAATTGTACTCGTCGGGAAACGAACCCGGACCTCTTTCGACTCAGGCAGAGTGCCTACAATAAGTTGCAGTTAATCAGCTAGGTTACGGGACAATTTTATATACCTAATATAAACGGGATTTTTTGTTAAATTAATTAAAAATTGTATAAAATGCTAGGCAAATACTTAAACTCTGCTCTACGAGATTTTAAGTATTAACATATTTTATATGTTCCCTAAAGAACAAATAAAATAATAATAATGAACAGCCACGACCAAATAATTTGCATTTATCTCATAACAGTATTATGGAAGTAAAGTTAAAATTCGTAACGCACCACGATTTTTTGTAGGTTTTTAAAAAAATATCAGAATGGATCCTTGATTTAGAAATATTTAAGATACATGTCAAAACATGACTTACAGATAAAGGGTACCATAACGTAGAAGAAATATTAATGACAAGGACGCATGGAAATAAACAGTCACAACCAATTCTGCTCAAGGAATTCAGATTAAATTGGTAATTAGATAGGTATTGTCTAAAAGATGTTTTCTTTCACCGTTTATTTAACTTTTTATAAGGCAGCATTCCTAAACGGTGGTACCTACATGCAAAATATTTGACATTCCTAAGTGTGGTATTCATAAATTCCTACATAAAATAAATTATTGGAGTTTGAACTCCACACGCCTTTTAATCAACCCAAACTGATAATAGTGCAGCTTGCGAATAATAGACGAGGTAAATATGCATGGTTCCTTCTCACACTTAGAAGACATTTTCTGAGATAATGGAGATTTCCGGGTTATATTCACACAAATTAATTCCCTAAGCGATGTTATGCATAATGTTAGCGTCATGCATAGTGATCCTCAGCTTAATCATGAATATTTTTGAACATATTTCGGTTATAATTCATTACTTTTTAGCTGGTAATGAGTCAGAAATTCGTTTATCGTTGGTAAATCTATAGATTTCCAATGTACCACTAACTAATAGATTGCTCAACTTCTCATTTTCAATAATATATAAAAGAAAACGGCTTACTTTTTGGCATTGCGATACCGTAATCTTTCGAGTCCAATTTGGAACCAAGCATTTTCAAACTGCAATTCCTTTGCATGTAATATTCAATGGCCGTTGATTCCATGAAAAATGCATAGTTTCCTTTGCCTCGTAAAACTCTTTCTTTGCCCTGATCATTACTGGTGGTGAAAACATCGGTTTTGGCCGTCTTCATAACGTTCCAAATTTTTTGATATACAGAGTCGTTAGATTTCTGAAATCGCACAAACATTCGCAAAGTAGTATTAAAATTTAAAGGCAAATGTCCATGCCACACAAACAGTAGTAACGGACATTAGGTGACCCGAGTGCTTGTTTGTTAATAGCGTAACATCCTCGATTTGACATACTGGAAGAAAACATATTCATTTATTGATACGACATCTATATAAATGTTTGGTGTCTTACGATCATTATAAGTGATTATTGGTACACTTTTGTTACTTAATATTGTAATTCTTAAGGACTGTGTAAATGTGTTGAAAACGTTGATTGTAAGAAAAATAATAAAATAAAAAAGTTATAATAATTTATTAATACAAATGGTTAAAACGAAATAACTAGAGAGTTGAAAGAGTTCAATGTGATGACTAATTAAATACTGAAATGTACCTCAAAAAACCTATATGTTGATGCATTATATACAGCGCCGTATGCCACTTTATTTTGTTCTGATAGATCTTTCACATCAGCAATTTCGTTGCTTCGTCGAATGTTACTAACGAAAGTAGACATGTTGGCAGTATAAGAAGCTGTGATGATGAGAGCGAAAAACCACCACATTCCTGTTACCCAGCGAGATCCTGCGGCCCTGAAATAGTTTAAAAACCATTAAGAACACCACTCAAAGCCACTATAATAGCGAAAGCTTAAGTTAAGAATAATGCAACATTAAAATCTTATTTATCGCTCTGCTAGGTTCGCCTGATTCTATGTCCTAATAAACTGTGAATTGCTAAACTTCACACACTTTACAGAACAAAAATAATTAAATTATTCTCAAGTGTGCAGATTTACTCGTGATATACATACTTTTCCTTCGCAAAAGAAATTAAACATAAATATTTTTTTATGCGCAAATTACTAAAATTTAAAAAAACATGCAAGTTTAAAACTAAGACCTCAAAGTTTTCAAATTATAAGCTATTTATTACCTTACTTACCTTTTGCGAAAAAAAAAACGGCAAAAATCTTGCGAGAAAATTAAGTAATCCTGTTTTTGTGATCAAGTAATTCTGGTCTCTATCATCGTGATTTCCGTGATCTGATTCTGATTATTGTACTAACAACAATTACTACGATAAAAATATTTACTACATGAACATTGCAAAAACCAATAGATACATAATTTTAAATGCAACTTACCGTGGTAAAATATCACATCCCTGTGTCATAATAGAACCCATGGTTAACCACATGCAGTTGTAAAGACTCCAAATGTTTTCTAAATTATCTGGATTTTGATTACATGGATGAGGATTCACCCAATCGGCTTGACTCATTCTAAAAAAATATGAGGTTTTATGTATTTAGAATCTGGTGTGTATAAACTAATTATAATATTTTTGTAAGTTACCTTGCACAAATAAGCAATACAAAAGACACAATTATGTATGTAGTGACCAAATATAACCACACGTCAAGAGCCAAGGGTTTAATAAACGAAAACATGTCTGGCTCTTCGGGTTCTGGTTCTTTCATCAATATGCTGATTCCCAACGACATAAATGGTGTCGAAAAATCAACAACTGCGTTGCGCTCAGACGTTATTGTGAGGTCACAGATCGCTAAATCGGCACTCTGGAAAAAAGTTTTAAAAGAAAAGTCAATGAAATATGTTCATACAAAATTTATGATTTAAATGGTTTAAATTAGTTTAATTATGAATTACGATAAGGCATGCTTCCATTGATGGTAAATGGTCCGCGTTGCCCAGGATCAGTTCCACTAACGTCATTTAGGGGTTATTGGCCAAAAAAAGAAGAAAGAATTACGTGTTCTAGTAGATCTCCTATCATTCCATCCCACTTTTTGGTTCCAGCTATAGGATTTCCATATTTGTCTCCACTCACTCTATAGAATTCATATTTCAAATCTTCATTTTGTTTTTCTCTTATATGTTCAAATATGGCATCAATAAGGTCCACGGCGTAACCTGTGTAGATAACTCCAGCCGTGTCGTTAGATGTGTCTATGTCGAAATATGGCAAGCCTTTTTTCGATACCACCTAATGATTACAAAATAAATAATCAAAAAAAAATATTTTTGACAATCTTCGAAGTTACTAATATCATTTATCTATCCATCATCAACCTTTGAATGTCCACTAATTTCAATATAACGTACTTTAATTACAGATTTTGTATTTCTCGCAGAAGACCGATCGTTAACAGTACGCTCCAGCCTGATTAAATTTGTCTTCGAGTCCCAATAGCCAATACGAAAGAATTGGCTTTCATTGCTAAGCTTCGAATAATGAAGATTCATATTTGTTCTTTTCCCATCTTTATCGAAATTGATGTACCCAGTAAAACCTCTAGCAGTCGTCTGAAAATAAGAAACAATCTGAAATGGGCTAAACCAAAATATATTGTGTTTTAAGCTAGGTTTATAAGCGCGAATCTGACAGACTGAAACACAATACCTATTTTTTTTAAACAGTAATACTGTTCATTCATTTATAGAATATGAATGCGCTTAAATGGCAGATTCGCCGAAGTAATTAATTAATTCGCAGAATTAACGCCCGAAATTAATTATCAATCTAATCCAAAGTCTGTGGATTAAAAGGTACAGGTTTATCTTCTTTTATTATTAGGTCCCCGATTGAAGGTCCAATACATCGAATCATATCAAATGATTGTTGGTTTAAATCTAGGGTTACGGATACATCATTATATCCGTAATACATACATATATCACGTTTATCTCAATTTATCATTTAATGCAACCAATTTTTGTTGCCCTATATATGATAAATACTCGTACAAGCATTATTTTGTTTCAATATCTTACTCGTAGAGCAGTGAAAACATTAATTATTAACCTTTTAATATAATCTCCGCCGTGACTTGGATCTGTTACTCCTCAAGAACAGACAGACAAACAGATAAATAATTATATTAAAAAATATTTTAGTATCCGTATAAATAACCAACAAAAAAATTACACTTTACAATGTACATATTACACTTTACAATTTAATTATTAGTACTTAGATTTTATTGCTACCGCTACAGAATTGCATTCACAAGTCTCAGCAACTTTAAATCAATCAGACAGTGTTAAGATATTTGTTTCACTACCACCTAAACATTTCCTAACATATAATAAAAAATACGAGAACTTTCCTCTCCCATTTATTATCGTTAAGCAATAGTTTAATCAAATGCTGACGTATGATCTAAAAACTTTCACCAATATTTTCAACTTCAGATTAGCCCACTAATACCTTTATAAATGTACACTGAAGCAAGTGATTTACGTGAATTCACTCTAGTGTTAAAAAATAATTAAATTTTGAATTGGTACTTTTATCTACAGGATAAAGTTTAGTAGTTACCTCTAGAAGAGCTTTACGTAACACATTTCCTACGTTCCATGCTGCAGCCTCATAATCACTCTTCGAGTCCTTAAGACACAATGCTGGAGGATTTTCCATCCGTTGTACTGAAGAATATGGCAGGGACATCCTATCTTCACCTTCGATCGGTTTTTGATTTCTGTTCTCAATAATACTTCTAATAGCTTTTTCTACATGATTCAAAGCATCAGCAGTCAACGCAGTCTCCAACTATCAAAATACTTTATAAATTGGTATAGTTGAGTTGTCATATTTATTTAGAAATGTTACTTTGTGGTCATAATATTATATTAGTACGTTTTTAAACAAATAAGTTAACGAGCCATCATCGCCCATATACATCGGTAACACTAAAATTATCACCGATTCGTTACTATCCAAAAAAAAAACGGGGCGTTTCATCATTTCTGGATCCTAATACTACTACAGAAATACGATTTGATACCATCTGGAATAAACTGGATTATAAAAAGACCTGCAACTACCAAACGATTTGGCACCATAACATCATTTGTTGTTCAGTAGAGTGCAACATGAGTGGTGGAGATTGACTTGGAATCAAGATGTACTCATCTTGATTTCTATTTGCCTCTTATAAATTGTTTTGACAAACATGACTGAGCCATAGTTAAAAAGTTCGTTATTATTATCCTTCTCTATAGCCGCGGGATAACAGCAAAGTAAAAGTATATTTGTTAGTACTTTTAACGAAGTCTGCGCTTGGGAAACTTTGAAGCTTTACCCCAACTTCGTAACTTAATCGTTGAATCCTGAATGAACACTGAATAAGTATTGGTTTTTGTAATATTGAGTCAACTAGACTCGATTAAATAGCCTTAGACTTTTTACTTCATTACTTGATTCTTCATAATTTGTTCAAAATTAAAGATAACATAAATTAACAATCTTTTGTTTAAAAAAATCTGGCTTTTATAAAATAAGTTTCTACTGAAAATATCGAAAGATAATTTTAGAAACAATATTTTACCATAGCATTCCCAGTATTCATTTTAATATCTTTCCACAGGTCTTCATCACGTGTTGTTAAATGCAAAGTGGAGACATTTGCCATCAGGTCTGATATATCCTTGAGATTTACAGTATATGCGTCCAGCGCAGTCAGTATAAAACTCTGAGGATATAGAAGCATAAAAAAGTATTAAAATGTTTATCCAAATTCAAGTAACTTGTAGAAACAATAAATTAAATAAGTGTTCTTGTATAAGATTTAATAATGAACTACGTCGAACAAAGGCGGATGAACGAGGCAAGAATATTTGTATGACTAACCATAAATGCAGTTTATAGTTACATTAAAACCACGTGAGATCTATAATAACAACAACTTACTTTGTAACAAACAAAAATATTAAGTCGAGCATATACTTTAGTTGATTAGACATAACAATATTCCTACGTACCTGATATTGAGTTGAGTTATCAACGTTTATAATCTCCTTCATGTATTTGCGTATATTATTTACGTCACAATCAAGAACATGATAGCTCATATGCATAACTTTGATAACTTCTTTGAAAATTTCTCGGTTATCCCCCTCAGGGTCTAGTTTCCTGAATACTATCCTGTCGTATGTGTAAGGCCACGAATCTATAATTTCTTGTAGTCGTATAAAGCCTACAAAATCAAGCTTAATATACCTATCAAAAATGATGATGTTTAATTAACTACAAAATGGTACATCTATATAAAAACGCAGCTATAAAATGAAAATATAAAATAAAGTGTGTATTTTTAAGATAAGTTAATTATGAAATACTATTAAAAACTTACTCCCTTCATCTTCGTAAAGAAAAGTGAATTTATCCCATTGTAAATACTTAATTAAAGTTGCATAAGCTTTTGAAATTAGCTCTGGTGGAGGATAGTATTGGAACGTAAACAAGTCTTCTGCTATTGTCTCTGTCGGCTCCCACCCTAATGACAAATGAGATATCTACAACAATAATATTTATAAGAAAAATATAAATAGCGCATAAAACTTTAGATGCTTGCATCATATTAATTCTCTCTCATAGGCCGCTAGATTTTTAAGTTAAACAAAGAAGTAGACATGAATATATTACTACAACATCCAAATATGGAAAAATATGATTACTATACGGTAAAATACATAACAAGTTCACAAATATCTAACAATATCTAACAAAGGCGTTCTCATTTAAATCCTAAAATGAAATTGATTGTCTCTGATCAATTTGGTTTAAGGATTTTATTATTAAAATTTTTGTCTTTTTCGTAAATAACTTTCCCTCAGAATAATTAGGGCTTAAACAGATAAAAAAATTATAATGGTTCATAATGATAAGTTATTATGATACTTACATTAAGCCTGTTACATAATAAACAAGTAGTGTCACAAATTCCATTGGTTGGGCGGGCATCTATCAACGCTGCTATGCCTTTGTCATCTGAAGTGAACGGACATACTGGAAAATCCAAAATATTAAACTATGAATTCTGTAGAACCTTCATATTAAATTTATAGAAATCGTTTAAAATACTACCCTGTACTTACCCTCTAGAGCAGTGGAATAACTATCCACGACATTTAACTTTAACGCTCGTCCGTGATAGGTTTTAGTTGTGCCCATTTTCACGATCGTCTCGAACGCTAGTTCAGAGCTTGGCAAAGTTTTTGTGTTAAAAAGCCCTCCTAAAACACGTTAAACCAATACAGTTCTCAGAACGTATTAAGATTTTATTTTAGAAGATTAATTAAACGAGGCTTACCGATTGGAAAGCGCGTTCTTGAAGCGGCTTCCGTTTGCACCGCATTAAATATTATTGATAACAAAAATATTTTGATCAACGTCATTTTGATCCTTAGAAATGTTGATATTGTTTAGACGACTAACGGCGCGGTGGCCGCCTCCACATCGACTGTGTGTCTGGTGTATTTTTGGAAAAACAATTTTAGGTCACATCGCTTCAAAACGCCGGCCATACCATGCGACGATATTCATAGTGATTGTCGGCAATTCGTTTCCGTTTTATTGGACTTCGGTTGTTTTGAAGGAATTGTGACGTGAAATCACAAAAAGACTTTCATTATTAATCAGATTATCAGTATCTGTTATTAATTGTTTTTGTGTATTGTTACTGTTGACTACTTACTTATAAAACAATAAACTCAAATAAAGTGTTACCTCTCTCACAGGTCGAATGTGTGATTAATATTGTAGATATTTGTTCAACGATAGTCGATTTAATTTGCGTAGTGAACTTTTATCGATAGTACTTTTTATTATGAACTGAATAATTATAATACTTTCATCATGTGGCCTTGTTTGTTATTCGTTTATCTTTGTGTATCTGAATGTTCCTCCCAATTTATTCACACGCCTATAACTTTTGATTCGTATCCGATTGGTAAGTATATACATACCATTTAGCGTAATGCTGTAGGTTAAAAATCACGACTTTAGAGTTTGGATTATAGATATTTGAATAGTTAACAACAAAACAAACTAATTATTTGACTACAAATTGACACATTTCTTTGGGAGAGCCCTGACTCCCAGAAAAACTCAAAAGGAATGTTTTCTGAAGGCTTCAGGGATCAGACATAGAACATCTTTTTATATATTTATTAAACACATCTTTTCGTATATCTTTTCACATATTTATTTAAATCTTCTGTCACTGTTTCTCCGCAATTCACTGAAACTACGGAACCGATTTCAGTGTAACAATATATATTGGTCAAACTTAATAAATAAGCATCATTTTTATCCTGATTAAATCACAGCTTTTTTGTTGCAAATAAAATATTTTTATAGGAGATAGCTTTGCAATTATCTCTAAGTTCATTGAGTTAGTAAGAGATGTGTAAAATATGTACATGATTGGCACGTCAACATAATATATTATGTAGTCTAAGTAACCATCTGTTAACACAGATACCATTGCATTATTTTGATCAAATACGCACTCCAGTATAATTATAACATTTTTATGTGTAAGAATACTTACTCTTAAAATTTACCGTCGGATAACTTTGCTAGGTTAGCTTGAACTATTTAAAATGATATTAAATTGGCAAAACAAGATTATTTCTAATTACTAACTTCTCTCTGCTTTTCTATCTTTAATTATAATAAATCTGTAGAGAGGTCAATTCTGTACATGAAATATATTTCCAAAATAACTATCAGGGGGTGATTAGGGA
>DWJN01005033.1:0-11830 GCA_018248895.1 Carystus phorcus
TAAGGCTTCCTACCAGGGCGTCATGATCGCTACAGCGACAAAGCCCTTCTTATTTGAAAAAAAAAAAAAAAAAAAAAAAAAATCTGTTCGTACTGGGCTTTAAATTGTTCTGTTTCTTTTCTTCAAACACATGTTTAGAAAATGCGGAATTATGATCAATATTATTACTGAGAAATAATCTAAAGTTCTCCAACTTAATAATTTGAATCTCATTTAAAAGTTAGAAGTTTCGACGTCTTTAAAGAAACGTTAGGATTAACATTGCGGGATTAAAGAAAGAATTCTTGAACTTTGAATAAGTTTAATGATATTTCAATTGAAGAAACGGGTGTGTCTATAGTGTTCGGATTTACTAATTACTTCAATTACGTACTTGTGAAATATGAAACGACATTATTCGTGTTAAAATATACCCCAAACAATAAGTAATAATAAAACAAAAGTTTTCTCTTTTATGGTGCAATACTTTTCAACGTTTGAGTCTACTAAGGCTTCAGACACAATTACTTTGAGAATGTAAATGAAAACAACAAGGCAGCTCATAGCCAAGTTACTCGAGACAGTTTCGGATGAGGCAACAATAAAACTGTAAATGAAATGTGCCACGTGAACACATAGCCTCGGAGTTTTTGCCTTCTTTTGTTTAGCCAGACTACTTGGTAACGGTGTGGAATTTTCGACTCAAGTTGAATGTTTATGGAGAAATTTGACCTCTGGAAGACCTTTCTAGTTGTTGTATAATATATTGTGAAGGACGTTTGAATTACGGTGGACGCCTTATCTAAGGTTGAAACTTATTAACTGAAAATTATATTTATTAAATTTTGGGTATTTATTTTGGAGAGAAAATCAAGGTCAGGAATTGTCAATTAATAAAGTATTGATTATAAGATGTAAATAAAATTAAGTAATGTTTAGATAATTATTATAAAAAGTAGCGTTATTGAGCACGGTTGTGTCGTCTATTCAATTGAGTAACGAGTAACGTTAGTCAAATGTATGATAACTATGTTGGAATATGTCGAGTCTTACTAGATCTTTACTATCAAGAATGGCCACCTTCAACCTATAAGTCTTTCTGAGAGCTCGGAGGATTGGAGGGTTATTACGTCAAAACCCAAAAGCTATCCAGTGGTAAACTACAAGATCATCAAATTTAATTCGATTGAAATCTAAGAAAAAGATGAATTATTTATTGTTTGGACAATACAAAGAGCTACAAGACAGCATTCAGTTACAAAACCTACACAAGTCAGTGAACATATCCAGTTGGATATTGCGTAAAGTTGTCAAAACACCCAAAAAGCAACGTTCGTGTCGCGCTACATAAAAGTGAGAGCTATCGAGGTCGTGTCAAATGTGTGCGGTGCACCATGTTAAGCGTTGATCAGTTTTTTAATTGAACCTATACCTATTCTTTTTCTATTGTAGTATATATATAAACTTGTTAAACATCGAGGTTTAAATCGTCTATAATCAGTCGTCAGCTGTCCAATTAGATTCCAATGATAAACAGAATAGAATCTTGTAAACAAATTAATGCAATTACGTCTTTAATCCTCGGGGTACTAATATAACTTTCAAATAGATCCAGTCCTTCTGATCCTATTTCAGGCTCTCCGAATTAGTTACATAAAAGTTTATGATGACTTGTTTATGCTATTGTTACGCAAGTTCAATTTCAGGACAGACCTTTGCTCTAAATTAAAAATAAAAATAGTGCATATTTTGAAATCCACGCCTATTTATATATTTCGAGATACCTCTAAGGCTGCTATGAATTGGTTTTGATTAACTCAGGCTATAGTCTATTCCCGTTCGCGTATCCGCCAGCCCTGCACACATGACACGTATGTTACGGGGTATCATGGTCAATGAGATGGTAATTCGGCGGCGTAAAGTTTTTCCATGCCGACCGGTTTACTGTTTACTATGTATTATCTATTTCTAAACATCGAAGCGTCGAACTGCCTTTCCAACCGCGCCATCAGAATTGTAACGACTGGAGGTTTTTCTTATGCATTTTACTTTACGTTTAATATGTCATTATACCGTGATTATACAAAGTCAATAGGAATGTCAGGTTTATTATCAAACATAAATACATATTATATCGCTGCAGAATCCTTAACAAAAAAATCTACAAATACAGTAATATTAAAATAGTATATTTTGTGAATCGGTAAAAGAAATTGCAGCGAAAGCCAATGAAAGAAGCCACACTCAGTTGATACTGTGGTGATGTTTCACCACCACCTTCACTGGTTTTCAGTGCGAACCTTTATTGTGTGGTTCAGACCAGTGTTCCGTACCCAAAGGTCATACTTACCGTCGGTTTTTGAAAGGCTTATCAGAATATTGTTTTACTAACAGGCATGTTAACTTAGATGGTCTATCAAATCATTTCGTGTTTCTGAAACATTGACAGCTCTGTTTAACTGATTACATATTTAAATCAAGTGTCACAATTAACGTTTGACAATAGATTTGACAGTTTATTAGTTAATTTTTTGTTGAGGGGCCATTCAGAAACCGACGCGACGGTAAGTTATACTGCATGTTCAGATGTATATTAAGCATCGTCTCTGAATAGTTATCTATCATTAGTTGAATGTGGTCGTTTAAAAGCAATAGAACGGTAGGTAAATACTGTATGCTATATCTCCAACGCTATCGTTCTTGTTGCTCCAGTTTGAGATAAGGCTGTCTGCAGGCGCGTGCTGAAGCGCCGTGTATTCACCGCAGCTGTTGAAGTTCGAGGGCATTCACCTGATAAACCATAGATTCTGTCTCGATAGTATGTTAATACTAAACTCCGACTTGTCCAGCCAGTTTTTATCGTATATTTTTAGCTATATAAGTAAGGTTTGGTACATAAAAAATATTTGTTTTAATTCGATTTAGGAAGATAAGAAAGTGGAAGACATCTTTGGTTTATACTTCTACTATTTATGTGTATTTTACTGAACTGTTAAACTGATTTTGAAGATGTTTTATGGTTGTTAAGTGGATTCAAGAATGGTCTACATTCACAGTTCGATCCGATAGAAAATGTTTTTTAAGTTGCAGGCTGTCAAATCCGTTTAGTTTATGTAAAATAAAAATATTTTAGATATTGAAAAATCTACGTCTGTGCAAGTACGTTGTCCAAATCAATTGGAGAGTGTTCGATACAAAGTCGTGTAATCAACAGGATTTTTACAAGCTCAATAATAGTTATTTGTTAAAGCTTGTAACCGACTAATTACAATAACTAATTATTTATCACGAGTTGTCGTTAGCTGTTCAGTGGTGCATGCAGATAGGCAATTAACATTGATTAGATTTTATATGCGCATACATTGTTCTAGTGGGATAATCCAGTAATGTAAACAAAAACAAACAAGAGGAGCATTCCGTGCTGAGAACTTAATGAAAGTGTATTGAATGATTGGGGCCCCTCTTTTTGTTTTTCTCTATGTATAAAATAATAAAAGAGCAGATGATCAATATCCTTACTACTGTACTGTAATGCACTAGTGTCCTGGTCTCTAACAAAGCCTAGGGCATACTCTACCACGCTGCAGTTCCGATTGGTGGAGCTCAAACTATTAATGTTTGTTATTTGTTTACGTAAAAGATGCCATAAAAATGTTTTTAAGATATTCCTGTTTGTCGCTTTATATGTGTGTGTGTGTTCCATCTAATGTCAAAAACGTTTTAACCGATTGGGTTGCGATGTATTGTAGTATGTTTGGAGTAAGAGTGTAATATCAATATAATGAATTCTATTGCTTAAGTATTATTCATTGCAACTGAATGGTGTTTACGATGCATATGGTATTACGTCCTAATCTATTCCACTCACAGTAAAGCTGGTCTAGGCGCTTGTGCCAGACAGCAATTAATCCGTGGCCGAGTTATTTCAACTTCCTATCATAATTCCGCATTCAGCGTTGCTGTCTGAGCTGTCTCGTGTTAAGTCTCCATACGTGTTACAATTCGATTAGTAAGTACTGTTAGGTTGTTGCTCACACTGCATGCTAATTGCTGTGGTTACACGAAGCCCGTTGTAGTCTAGGAGATTTTTCAAAAAGTTATGATAACTATTTTCGATACTTGTTTTAAAGTGGTTATGCTATTTTTAATATCACGATGATTTCCAAGAGTAGTTATAAGCAAGGCTTACTTAATGTTGGTTTTTTAAACCGACTTCAAAAAAAAGAGGAGTTTTTCAAATCGTCTGTTTTTTATGTGCAAGTTAATAAGTTTTTACTGGATGTATCGATTTAGATATTTATTCGAAAGCTCGTGCTTGGGTGTTGCCAATGTCGTCTTGACCTCTACTCTAACCATTAGGGTATTCACGTAATAATAGCGCTATTGAGATCGACTATCAGCTGTGCTCGTATACAGAAGAACATAACGTATATATGTAGTTGGAAACGCATCGGTTATCTTTAATGAAAGAATTTTGAAAAACAATAGCGTGTTAAGAATAAATTGTTCAATTCATTTTAATATATTCTCGAAAATTGACGGCTATAAAAGCAACGTGGGAATGTAGGTTGTGACAAATAGAATAGTTTTTTTTGGCAGGTGGAATTATTTGCGCAGAATTGGTTAATTATCTATCCAATAAGCCTTTTTAAAACATAGTGCCGTAGGAGGTTTCAATTTTCCTGAAGTATAACAAGGCACTTATTTTATAGAGGTTCGCTTGTCTTGTAGCTAAAGTCAAAAAGCAGTATATTCTTTTTGGGTTTACTCTTGAATTAATCATATTATTGTTTTGTAGCTGTTAAATATATTATGAACGAATTTATTCTTCGAATTAATAATAATATTCCTCGTGTAATAATCTACTTAGCTGAATGTAAGCTATAAGGTGATAGCACGTTGCGTCGTGGCGCGTCGCGACGGCTTTACTGGTGACGTCACATCGGCGACCGCACCCTGGGCACAGCAAGGCCGCTGAGCGCTCCTAAGTCTGTGACGCAATATTACTCATTCCCTTAAATATCCCACCATTAACCGCTTTATCACGGACGGTAGGCAATATAAGTACAACGCACGCGCAATTTGATAAGCTGTTATAACTTTTACTATAGACGAACTTCGCCCTATTCCTGTGGTTTTCATTATAATTTTGATATTAAGCTTCGTTATTTGTATTCTGTATTAAATGTATTGTCTACATGTTGCAAGTTTTGATACGTCATCCTAAGAAGAATGTGTAGCTGCAAAAGATAAGAGCGGTTCGTTGCGCATCGTCGAATTTAATTGCGATTTGTATGCATTTTCTTTTGATGGACTTATCTACAGTATGATAATAAAATTAATTAAATTCCACTAATTGAATACGTACGATAATTGAGGGCTGGATTAAAATGTAAAATGTTATTAAGGTTAATAAAAAGAAACGGCAAAAGAATTGACGAGAAATTATTATTTTTTGTGTTGTATTCGGCATAGGAACAGTATTAGTGAAGGTGACCGATGTTCATAGTAGTACCGAGAACTCGGTTCGTGTTGCGGAACAATCAAATGATTCACAGGCTCCTCTAGTGCAGTCGTCATCAAGGCGGAACCTTGACAGTGAATCAAACCGTTAACGAATTATTTCTTGTACTCGGCTGCAGCTGTAGTTTCTTTTGCCATCTGGCCATAGATAACTGGAAGTAAATATTTTTGTTACAACTTATGACGATGTCTGAATAGTACTGTTGTATAGATAATATGTTGGTTATGCGTGGTAAATTCCGTAAATAATTTTTATACACACTGATGACATAACATTATGCTAATGTTAAGTAGGTTTGCAGTTGTAATCTATAATTTTTGGAAATGAGGTAACGTTCCCTTAAATATATCAGTCGCTAAAGGACGCACTGGTTAACGCACTGGAGGCTTGCTATACATCGTATTTGGTTACTGTGTTCATAGCAAAAGTAATCAGACAAGTACCATTTCGAAGCGAAAAAGTCAAGTTGTTCAATATTGTGTGCGTTACTGATTATAGGGGAACGACAAATGTGTGTGTGTGTGTCTTTCTGTGTTGTCCATGACACCCACGCCACGGGGTGTCCTAGTGTGGGGCTATGAGTGTGTGGTGTTAATTGACGAAGAAGATATAATTTATTAAATAATTCTATACTCTCTATAATTGGAAATAGCAAGAGTACGAGAACCATGAACGATAGCCAAATACATTTTTGTGGTGTAATCACGTGCGTATAATAGTTTGGTCAACGATGTAAATGCATTCAAATGTTAAGTATATCGGCGCTGCGCCGTAGCATGTCAGCTAACCGACGCCGTCCGTCGCGAAGTCGGAGAGACAACTTCAAAACGGTGGTTCCCGATGATAACATTGAATAAGAATTATTTGCAATTAAGTCTTCAAACGCAATGTCATTATCACTACATAGTATAAAACAAAGTCGCTTTCTTTGTCCCTATGTCCCTTTTTATGCTTAATTATTTAAAACTACGCAACGGATTTTGATGCGGTTTTTTTAAATAGATAGAGTGATAGAAGAGGAAGGTTTATATGTATAATACGTTCATAGATTTTCTGTAGTGCATTTAGTATCAGCATTGCACCCGTGCGAAGCCGGGACGGGTCGCTAGTCTAATATATAGACATTTTGTAGAAATATTTACTCCGTGATATATTTGCTTAGTTGAATATGTTTTTAATGATAATAATCGAAAGTTTTTTATATTTTCCACATACATTCTGGATTTACGGCTTAAGAATGTGATAGACATTGTAGTGATAAATAGGTCAAACTGGCTTAACATCTGATATTTTTCAATACGACGTACGTCTACTAAGATTGCTTCAATCTTATATTGATCTGGATATTATTGTGTGAAAAGCATCTATTAAGTTGTGGCTGAATGTGCTTTTTTTATCTATTCTTGATATTTCAACTACCAGCTTTTAAAGACTGTAAGGAATACAAAGCTAGTACAATAAATATTAATATACTGCTTAGAATACCTGATACCTTTTGCCTAGCAGCGGAAACAACCAAAGATAACTTATATAGTCTGGTTGAAAATTAAAAATATTTTAAGTTGGTGCACTGTACTCAGCTGTCTTGGTGTTGTGCCAACATATCAAATAAATGCAGCAAAATTTCTGTTATGTTCTTTCGTTGCCTCGTTTTCAGTTTCCTGTATCTCCTAATATTGTGTTACTCTTCCTACGATTCTCTTTTTCATTATCTTACAATTAAATGTGTCATGGTTTTAGGTTTAGTTTTTACTTCTGTAAATAGCTGCAAAAAGCATTGATACTATATTTCTCCGTATACAAAATCAGAAAAAAAAACGACGTTTATGTTTATGGTAATTGGTGGTAGATTTTGCCTGCCAAACGAATTGGTCGCGGGTTTAAACCCCTGACGGCAGAACTTTATGTGACAGACAATTTCGACGGTGGAAGTATCGGTTATGTTCGATCTCTCATTTGATACCGGGGAATGCTAGTGTTGGGGTTTTAATTATTCAAGACATAAACGGCCTTTTTACAAAACGTGGACTAACTACAGTACCGGTTTAAACTTCTACTAGACCAACTAAAATAAACCTTGGCCTAAAGTATAGTATTAAAGATAGACCTATACTTGATAATCGTGGTTTAGACGTTATTTTGTAATAGCCTTATTATATAATTAGCCTTATTATATAAGTAAATAGCCTTATAGCCTTTCCGCCTGGAAAGTGACGTAACAACGGTATCTTTTTCCAGGATCAGGAACACCTGAAACCGCCGATAGTGGGCGGTCTGGCGAACGCGGAGCTGTATTGTCTCGCGCTCGCCAACATGTACTCGGACCCCAACTACCACAGCCTCAACCATTGGAACATCCTGCAGACCCTCGCGCGGAAGGGCGTGCACGTGCCGGACCCGCCGGACTGCGCGCTCACAGAGACGGTGCTCATACAGACCAATCCTCTCAAGATGGTGAGTCGACAGAATTCTCCTTGTACTTATATTCTATGAAGTCTTGCTTTGGTGTTTATAATTTTTATTCGGCTGCTTTGATTAATCAATGATGACCTCACCTATAATGTATCCATCTGTTTTATAAACGTAACGTTATAAAAGAACGTTTTTTTATTCATTAAATAACAATGACAAATATAAATAATTTTGAAGTGTTTAGACAAATCAATAGTGTTTTTTCAATGCGCGAAAAACAATAATATCAAGTATTGGTTATTAATAGCTTTGCAGTTCATGAATGGCGGTTCAATAATTATCTATTGTTATAATAATCACTAATGATCCTATGTACTGTGGTAATCATTGTGACATTTAAATTGTATTTTAATTTATATGTGTATTTCACTGGATTAAGCTTATACGATAGTTTGACTGCGATGAACACGAAATATCGGAGCATAATATTCTAAAATGCCGCAAGTGCTAAAGTGTAACTTCAATTGTTTAACGAGATATATTCAATTCTGAGGATATCTTATTAGCACACCTTTAGTGTTGCGTGAAGCAACTGACGAGAAATAATAATGGACTGTTCAGTGGGTGGATGGGAGCGGCGTGATTGCGGTTTCGTGTTTATCTGCGAGCGAACCCGATGGTAATACATTAAATCGGCCGTAGGCTGTCTACCGGCAACACAAGAAATGTTTGCCCGATGCCGCGACGCCGCCCACGGTGATTAGTCTCGGAATTAACAGTACTTCCCTGACCATTACAACCGAGGCACAGGTCATTTGTATTCTGTTACTAACAACACAGAAAACCGTAAGCTTCGACTCTAGCTGTTTTCTGACTTTGGTTTTTTCTGCAATGCCTTTGATATCTCTGCGAGTTTATACGCAGTGTGGTCGAACGAAAACGACCTATTTATTTCCATTTGTATTGAATTTTAAATTGTACTTTTTTAAAAACTTTTTACAAGGTCACTGCAGACAATTTTCAGAAATTGTCTACGTATTTCTTTTGATGCCAATGTTATTATTGGAAAGATCGTAACACTAAAAAGTAAGGCTTGCAGCTGGATTATTCCATTCTGCTTTAATAAAAGCGGATTGTGAGCTTCAAAAATATCAGACTACTAGATCTTTAAGCGTGTAAGTATTCATTAAATGTCACTGCAAAAACTTACGTAGGTAATGAATTAAATATTATAACATAATAACTTTTTTCGTAAAAGTGAAACTTGAGCATTGACACTTGTCTGAGACGAACACGATTAATACTAACCGAAGGCTGAGTGCGCCGTCAAATGATGTACAGATTACTTTATCTTGATTGTTGATTATTTTACACACTTTATTGCCGTGTGTGTTTATGTATACAAAGACATCTAAATGTTCATCATGTCATTGTCATATCATTTTAGGTAAGAGGTTTATTCTTCATACTATTATCACATTTGAATACTTACTGAAATCAACTGAACGTGGTAATTTTTTAACCGATTTCAAAAAAGGATGAGGTTCTCAAATCGACAATTTTTGTTGTTACCTCGTAACTTTTTACTGGCTTTTTTCGTATGCGAAAGCTGGTGCTTTTGGTCCCATTTAAATTTGAACAACATCTAACAAGGAGTTTTTAAGTTATTAGGGATAACTAGGATATCCGACGTATTTAATTGAATTTAAACTTTTTTGCTTTTGTGCTTACGATCTCTGTATTCTTTTACTGATATTTCGAAACAGTTACAAATAATATAGAGTAAGTTCGCGCTACAATAAAAATCCATTTAATTAGTAGTAAAATGTATTTAATTAGAGTCGATTTTTTTTTGTTAATTCACGAAGCCATTATGATATTTCGGGATGTGATTGCAGGGCGCGCACATGACTGTGATAGAGGCGTTGATGGTGTTGTACGCGCGCGAGGTGGTGACCCTGGACCGGGTGTCGGCGGCGGCGCAGCGCTTCGGCACCAGCCAGCCGCTGCCCGCCGGCTCCAGCGTGCCCCACGAGGACGGCCTGCTGTGCTGGATCAACGCGGCCTGCGCTGCACTCAATAAGGCTGAAGTACGTAGCATATACACGTTAATCGACTCCTTGCTTTTAACTCATTAGTCGCCCACTACTAAGCACGGGTCTCTCCTCAACACTGAGGTCTAGAACATACTCCACCACGCTGCTCCAATGCGGATTGGTGGAGCGGCTAATCGACTCACGTTAAAATTGTTGATTTAGTAACACAAATTTTGTTTATATTTTCTTAGTATTTTATGCTTGTTAACAGTGTCCTTGAAAATTATTTGTAACTGTACATATATCATGTGTTAGACTTTTTTTATACAATTAAAACGACATCTACCGTAAACATTCAACAAATCACGCTAGAAAATGTATCAATTGAAGTAAATTTTTTTAGAACAGAACTAAACATAATAGTCAGCAATGATACAATGTGATATTATTATCCATATTATTATCAGCTAATAAATAGACTTCAATAATCATTTTAATTCTTCAGCACTCTTACCTTGTTCTTGAAGAAAGTACTTTACTTGCATGCTTATATCATTTTCTTTTAAAATTACAGATAGGCAGACCTCAATTTTCATATACAAGCGATTTTATATATCCTTTGACCGTAAAACGGATGTTAGAGCTCCTATATAAGCATTTAGCACACGACATATAAATTGGTCTTTCGTTTCAGGAGAACCAATCGAATCACGTGCCAATGGTGAAAAGCTTACAAGAGCTATGCGACGGCACGTCGCTGGCGGCGCTGATCGCGTTCTACTGTCCCGACGCGCTGCCGCGGTCCGCCGTGCGGGTGGGCCGCATGGCCTCCATCCAGGACTGTCTCCACAACCTGATGCTAGTCTACGACTTCTGTCGGACGAACCTGCCGCACAACGTGTTCCATATGCTGCCCGAGGATGTCACTTATATGAGAGGGTGAGGCTCTTATACAATGGGGAGGGGTTGGAGTTGCTTTTAAGTTTACATCGTTAGTAATTCTCAAAATAATCTATTTGTTCTTTCGTTAATTAACAAAATGTCTCTTTTGTGGGATCTTTACGTTATCTATTAAAATTAAAACAAGTTTACAGGAAATTTCGGATAAACATTGGTTAAAAATGTACCAAGTTAAGGAAAAAGAAAAGACATTGATACTTAAATAAAATACGAATTTTCTTAATAAAAAGACAACATGTAAGATCCATTTGCATAATTCATAAATACATCATCATTTTTCGGAAAAATACTATTGTACAAATTACATCTCTATAAGGTTCACTAGGCTTTAATTGTTATCTGCTTTTATGTTTATTCTTGTGATCAGTCCAGTACCATCTGTTATTTGTGTCACTAAAATTACTTAATTTACTTTATTTATTGTCTTGTTTCAGTATCCGTCTCTTTCTATTTTGTCTATAGCTGTCATCTACTAATCAATACATATTGTTCATAGTATAATTAATATACCATGTAAATATTTATTTACTTTTTGTTTTTACACCTCTCTGTTTAAAATTTTGTCGAAATTTAAATCTGAAACGCAACTTCGTATTGTTTAATATTAATGAATCTTTAGTTTGTGATAAGGCTTTTCAGTTAATATAGGATATACATGTACTAAGAAGGGTAATTTTGCATTTTCCAGTTTGATGCGACAGAATTTAATAGCGACGTTAGCCGATCTGTTCAACATGCTGGAAGTGCACCCGGTGAAGTCAGTCAAATACCCGGCAAGCGGTGAGTACCGCCGCGGCGCACCTCGCTAGCTTACCGCGCCCCCCCCCCCCCTGGTCTTACATCCTCAGCCCCGCTTTGGGGGGATGGGCAATCATATCAAAAGCCAAACGCCCACTACAATCAAGAGAGAATAAAGTAC
>DWJN01005034.1:0-11830 GCA_018248895.1 Carystus phorcus
TACCATAAACTTTAGTAGATACCAAGAAGCCTTTATTCAATCTAATAACACATGCAACGGAGGTAAAATGATTGCATCCATATGACAAAATATACCTATTAAAAGTAATACAGCTTATAGATATAAATTATGCAGGTATAATTTATTAACAACATAATAATAAAACACATTTCCGTAATTATTGAATCAACGAAGTATAATTTAATTAGTTAATAATTGGAATGGTCACAGGTAATTTTGGGAAATGGTTTAAACGTAGGTACACTAACTACACTAGATAAGATTAGCATTCAACGAAACAAATGTTTCTTTGTACAAACTCTTCTGCCTTATTAGGCATACATATGTATTAGTACACATTTCGCTCAAAAATGCCTGTTGTCAACGATGTTTTGAACACGCATAGATTAAATGGATATATACCTATTAGTAAAATAGGCTACGACACGTTCTACATTTTTCCTGAGCGATATATCGATGTCTAAGCCTAACATATGTATGTACCTATAAGTAAATGCCTTCCAACCAAGGCATTGTTATTTATAGATATGTAAAGACAGGAGAATAAGTATCTTTTAATAATTGTGACTTAGGAATAGAAACTCACAAAGGGAGGATGTTTCGAAATTCCGATCGATAAAGATTAATGTTTTTAAATGTCCCTACTTGTATAACTGTAATAATTCTTTTTGACTTGTATAATTATTATCATTTCTTCAATCTATTAATAGCCCACTACAGCATACCCATTCACCAAACTGCTCCAGTGCGGATTGGTCGCCAAGCCAAGTATTGCAAGTTTTTATGCCGCCTGAAGGCCTCCGACCTACCTATGTTGGACTTAGAGCGACGTCACTTTCTTTTTTCTATTGATTCTCAGAAAGCCCTTTCATTTAATGTCCGTAGGAGTACATTAAAAATAACTAGTCCACCATCTTGTGTGTTTCGCCATGTTGAATTTAGAATGACGTCATATAACCATGACCATGTATTGTCATCCAAACTAAACGTGTATACAAAATTTTAAATAATTTGGATGAAGATATCTACTTCAAAATTGAGTTGCAAGATTCAAGACCCGAACAAAGAATACATACCAGTGCATGTTAAATAAGTTTTAATAAATAAACACGCCTAACTTTGTTTAATAGTTCAATGAAACCACGTTAAAATATACATAAGAAAAAAAATTAAGATTTATTTTAGAAGTAACATTATAAAAAATTGGAATCCGTGTCGATCGAAAACGAAATGTCAATTTTCTAGGTACCGTCTTAAAACCGTACCACACCTAACAGTTTTATGACTGCAGAGCAAAAAATCTAGTTACATTTGTTTCCGCTTTGTTAATGAGAACCCCGTTCTATCCAATTTGTGTCCCATTTTATCTTCAATCCTCAAACAACTACCGTATGAATTTAAAATTTAGGCAGAATATCGTCTAACTATTTTATTGCTCGTGAAATGTACTCACCCGTTCGTAAATTTTGATTATAAAGAAAAAAAACAATACTTCGTTTAAGAAGAGTGCTTGGATCGTTTTACCTTAATTGTAATGGGACATTATTAAATTTTTCATTTTCATTCGTAGATTTCGCTTGAGCCAAGTACCTAAGTAATTAATTGCTAGGGTCTACTCTGTCGATCTGTATAATAAACGTAAAAGCTACATTAATTTCAACTTATTTAATTACATAACTCTCAAATAAGTAGATAGGTGTTTCATGCAAACTGACATGGGTGCATGTGGAAAAAATCTTAACACCTACCTATTTTTATCAATTCACCTCGAGTTATATTGGGTTTACAAAGCCCTACAAAAGTGACACCTTACTTCAGTAAGTACCTAAGTCGCTACTTGATTCTAGCCAATAATATATACCCACGTAAATATGAGAAAAGTTAAGCTTAGGTGAAAAAAATACCAATCTTTGTAATTAAATCTGTTGCTTGACTTCGAGTATAATAAACAAATAAATCTCTGTAATCTATGGCACTTTCTCCGCATGCCTTAGGTATTTATTTTTCACGAATCCAGAAAGTCCCTGAGCCGGCTCTATTCTCTCATCAATATCCCAAAATCTATACATAAACGATAGCCTGTACTATACAGGTCTTCTACTCGCTTAATATATAATTCTCACTAGCAGACCCGGTCACGCGTTGCTGTAACTAAGGTTTACATACTCATTTAGCCGACTAATTGCCTTACACCGCCATCTGTTCGAATCTTATGGAACTAATCCTTTTTAAGAACTAAACCAATAATTTGCAATAAAATAATATTGTGATTATATAAATTGAGATGCAAGCTATCCTATCTTCCAAGTTGCATCAAACTGCACATGGTGTGCAAATATTGATTAAAATCGGTTAAGTAGTTTAGGAGACCATCGCGGACAAACACGTGACAAGTAATTTATATATATTAAGATAGATCAAATGTAAAACGGATGAAAGTCTGGTGTCCTGAGATATAGGTCAAAAGCTTAGCTTAGGCACCAGTCTCCCACAATATAGTCATGATTTTAAATATTTTAGTTGGGTTTTAGTTTATTTTATCCCTCAGAGCCTTTGGTTGCCCAGATACAGTACTGGTCTTGTCGATACATATCAATGACGCCATTGGTGTTGCTAATTTCCATTTGTGACGGTACTGTACTGTACGGTTAGGACTTACATAAAGTACTTCGTTTGCTACATAAAAAAGCGACTAATTATATACCTAACAAACGTAAGATAGTAAGTAGATAAAAGAATTATATATTGTATTGATTATAGAAATTGGTGGGATAATAAAACACATGTTTAAATGCAAATATGTTTTAATCTAGTGATTGCTTTAATCCTAATTACCTGTGAGACACTTTTAAATAACATATAGGACAATACACACACAAATCACATTATTTTTTATCCAGAATGAAAATTTTGTATTTTAATACAAATACTTTTTTACGACATTTAATTAATTTTTTACATCTTTTATCGGGCAATACGCATATTATACTCGTATTGAGCATAGAGTCTTTACAGGGATTTGCACATATAAGTACCTACTTACGTATTTGCAAATTATTAAATTTTAATACAAATAAATATTATTAACTATATACCAGTTAAGCGGAAAACCCTTTTCTTTAAGGTGAGTAAAATTTCACATACAAAAATTACTTGTTTACATACATAATAAATGAAGGTGCAAAAAACAAACAATTAAGTACCTACTTAGGTATATTAGCATTTACAGTGTTTATACGAGTCTTGAGATACATTTATGATGTTAAAAGTGGAACAATGTATGTAATCGCCTAATTTACATTCATAGTAGCATACTCAATTAAAAATAAATATCAAACGGCAATTTTTATCATTAATTTCATTCGAAACAGCAATGTGCAATATGATAAGTATACCAAATTACTAATTAACGATAACTGTTCTAAATTGAACTGTTTTATAAGTCATCGACCGTTTTTTAATGTCATTTATATTCAGAATGTTTTCCCAGTAGTCGATATTCAGTCATTATGATATTCAAATTTGAAGACAACGTATGAAGTCGTATACTTCCAACATTTGTTTACAAGAGTAGAAATACATTCGTTAATTGTAGGATATATGAGATCATACACTTTTCTATATACATATATCTATTTACATTACAAAATGGTTCAATAGAAAGAGATGACTGGACTGAATACTCCGATTTTTAAACAATATGAAGGTTTATAAAGACATGAAGAATATGATTTCTTTTTGTAATACTGCAATCGTTTTTTACAAAAGCATATTTCTAAAAATGATTCTGAACTGTTTTGTCTTTAACTTATATTTTCTATTAATGGATAAAATGTAAAAACCCTCTTTGTGATAAGAATGCATCTTGCGCTGTGATCCTGCCTTAGTGAGTACCCTCGTATTATGCATGTCGTTGTGATGTTTAGCAAAACTCTATTAGAATTTAAAAAAGTACTTATTATAATAACTAACTTGGACAATTGACTAGTTAAATACTATGAGGGTATATATACATCTATAAATAATATTTAATCTAACCCTGGGCCTAACTTATATAAAAAATGTCGAAAAATAAAAGTTAATGAAATTGCTATTTTTATTAAGCTCACAAAAGGAATATTGCTCACTATGCCAAAAAGTACCGTAATAACGCGCTTTGGTTTCATTCAAATGACAAAATTATGAAATTGATATTGCGATGACTAAAAAAGATATTTGACTACGACGCGATGTGATTATAAACGACGTATACTAACTACACCACGACGGACATTGGAGTTTGATCACTCCCAATAACAATAACTGATTATAATTATGATCAATGCAATTTCCTAAGTATCTATATAATAATAAGATCGGACACTTTTTTAGGAATAACAAAATTCCGATGTCCGTTGTCATCTGATTGTAACATTCAGGGGCCAGAACGCAATTACCGCTTTTTATTACCACAATGCGGATTATAAGACACGAATTTTGCACTTTTGATTTTAAAGTGAATCTACAAATCGTTTTGTTCTATTAACATGTTTAATAAACTAGATAGAATACAAAATAAAGCTTGTTGAATTGAGCACCCAAACGCTTATAAATTTATATTTAAGTATAATAATGCTTCCAAATTGAAAAAAATTGTGGTCTATTAATACAAATTAAAAATATTGATAGACCGATAAGTATTAGGTGTAAGTACAAATTGGCAACACTCACATGCCTAGAAAATAATTTTATCGACAGAAAATATTACGTTTAAACGATTACTTAACTGTTTGAGTTGGCGATAAATATGATAGTAAAAGATTAGGTATGTTGTTTTTAAAAATAGCTGGCGAGTATGCCATGGACGTACGTACCTATGAAAAACGCGTAGGACAAATTGAATGTCGAATTAAATAAAAATTGGATGTTTGCAAACATAGCTTCTGAAGGCCGTTGAAAATAACTACAGTTTTTCAATATGACAAAAAGAAAACATTGTTTAACTTAATCAAATGAATTACAGTTTAAGGAACTAAATAACACCCTTTAAAAAACCGACTAAAACATAAAAAATATGTGGGTTGATATTTAGTAATCTATTAACATCATGCACCGCACACTATTTTACATTGCAATATCTATTTTTATTTTTTAGTTCGACTTTTTACAAAAGCGCAGTTTTTAATATTTTTTTTTACCTTTTACTTATTTTTTAATTAATACGGTAATTCTGAAAGTCGCGGCCTAAGGACATTGGAACGACTCTTTCACATTATTAAATTATCATCGGTTTTTGATAATTATGCAAAAATTCAAATTTATCCGACATTTCAAAGTTGGTCAAAATCACGTTCAAAGTTTCCGTTACATACATACATACGACCAAAGCTAAAAAAAAAACATGTTAAAAAGCAATCCACAGCCCGTCACACCAGCCTATTTCAAAGATGTAAGTAAGAATAACCGCCCAAAACTTGAAAGCAATTGCGTGTAGTGTTATAGTAGTATGAATAATTTGCTAATACTTTACGATATTTAAGGTTTTCATAGATACATACAGCTTTAATGCTTAAAATAAAACACAAATTTAACAAGTTTTCAGTATTTCAGTGTAATAAATAAAACAAAATATTTAAACGAGATAAATAATTTACAACAATGTCTGTCTAAAAAAGAAAATCAAAAATTGACAGCGTGTCAACTTGATTAAGTTATAACCTGCCCAGCAATGACTATGGCAGAGGAGATCGTCATTTAGTAATTTTAACTTACACCGAGCAAACTATGTAGTTTAAAAACCTAGCAAAAAAAGTATTATCCAAAATATATTGTTGCAAATTGCTGTGATATATAACAAAAAATATTTGTATAAAAAGGTACAGAGTTTACAAAATGAAGCCGTGATACACAATGAAAATGTCATGGATAGGTATTAGAAAATATATGTTATATTTAACTGTGGACTGTAGTACATAAAATATTTTTAAAGCCTTCTTAATACTATTTTTGTTATATTATGGCCATTATTTCAAGAAGATCAGCTCGTTTAAAATTGTTTAATGAAATGTATACGAAAATTAATGACTTATGTAGAATAGAATTATTTCAGTAATAAGTATTTAGCTTAAATTATTACCGAGGATAAATATTATATCACAGAGAGCAGAAAAATGTCACTGAGAGAGATAAGTTTGCACAAGATAATATAATATTTTAAGAGGTAGAAACAAAAAGCATTTATTTATAAATAATAAATTAGTTATAGGCCCATAATGTTGCTTTATTAAAATAAGAAAAATGTTATAAATCCAACTGTAAAAGCAAGTTTCGTAACTGAATATCAAGATTGTTTATATCCATAATAATATAGCCATATACATATTTTCATTTATACTAACATTAATTTTTGTATATTTTCTCCTCTATGCTTTCTTTAAGTATTGACCTGATTGCGATCTCTTGTGGTTAAACTTTTGTAGGTTATTTAGGTACTTTTGAATTTTGTATACCCGCAATGGTTTCTGAATTAATCATAAGTTATTTGACTACCAAGCTGAGTTGCTGGCTTGTCTTCTTATGAAGGAACTCAAGGGCAATTATTGTACATTAATTCTATAAGAATAAGATCATAGTATATGTCTGCCGAATCAGTCAGTAATAAATAACACACATCCTAAGAGAAAAAAATCACATATGTGGGTTTTTTTTTGGGAGAATCAACCTATTTTGTTACTCAGCTCAAGCTATCAACTTAAGACGTATCTATCATAATTTGTAAGTACCTACCTACTATTCAAATGTAAACAACATTGTTTACCAACATTCAAGAACAATGAAAGCATAAAATGTAAAATACTTATCGTTAAATGACGAATGTAAAAGTTATTTTTAATATTTCAATGTATGTGACTAATAACAGGATTCCTACGCTTGCTATCAACAAGGTTCCTTTATTATCGCCTTATCAATGAACTAGTAAGAATACTCGCATTTAACTCAACATCGTAATATCTGACGGTAGATACTATTAATTAATTCAAGAGGGTTCCCCGCTTCTTTCTTATTAACGCTTCGCTTCGGTGACGCATTTAATGTTACTGCTGTACAAAGAATGTACGCTTGTTTATCGGCTTTGTACATAAAAAAGTTACTAGGACAGATTTTAGGTACCTACTGATAAATTAAACATTTTTTTCGTACTACAAATTTGTACTATTCTAAAAATCGCCAATATAATCAATTTTATGAGCCACAGTAGCATTTTCATTAAAAAAAAATACCCAATATCATCACATGTTCACATATAACCTAAAAAGAGGCAATGATATGTGGAAATACCTAAAAAAATAATACTGTGATAAATGAAAGCACATAAGCATCATCTAAACTAGAATGATCACAATGACACAAGAAAACACTATCCAATTGAAAGGACAGTTGTTATTTAAAGACATTTATATGTTAACATCTGTTTAACATATTAAAAATTAAATAATTTACTTATTCCTTTACATATTTTATTCTTTAATTAAATAAATTTATTAGAACCCAATTTAAATAAAATTCTACTAAATTACAATTTTACAACATACACATTCTTATACAATAAATTGACTCATAGTATAAGTAATATATAAAGAAAAAAAATCACTGGACAAATTACAATATATAATAAATTAGATTACAAGATATATCTGAATAAAGGGTCAATTTAAAAAACATGATGGTACATACATTTCTTTATGCTACTAGTAGATATCTAATTACAATGAAATGTAATTCAAATCTTGGATAATTGCAGACACATTTACTAATGAAGGTAAAGATGATAAAGCAGGCTGCTCACTAACAATATTAATACAGAAATTATCTATTTGGATAAGATGACTACTAATTAAATATAGATAATGACCACAGACTTATTTAACTATTAACATTACATTCTTTGGTACAAAAGATAAGGTAATTGGGTCATCCGTTTTATGCAATATTAGAAATAACAAAATGATCCCCACGTTTTACAAAACCACCTTTATAGCAAACAAGGTGCAAATAACTACTTTAACCATAATTTATATTTGTGCGCTTATTAATACAACAGAATTTTAAAATCAAATGTAATACCGAAAAATTATTCATACTGTCACTGGGATCTTAATTTCCTTGTTAACAATGTAAAACTTGTGCTTCTTGCCTAATACACCCCATATAACTGCCACATTTTCAATCATAACATTGATCGGAATTGTAGCTAGAGCCCCACTAATGAACAAAATGAATTTTAAAGGGCCAAATCTATGTATAGGGAATGACTTCATCACTCCAAAAATATACATATAAATGTTAACAGCACCTGTAAATCCACAGATCAAGTCCAGAATATGAGGACAAGGAATTGGGCAAAACGCTGCGAGCACCATATTGCTGGTAGACAGGGGCAATGTCACCCATGAGTAACAAGATATTGCTAAAAATATATTGATAAGAAAAGGTAGTTTCTTGCAGTGTACTACTAAAAGTATACCTTGGATCCATCGCTTTCTTTGCTGGATGAAGTCCCATAAAGTAAATGGTGATTTTTCCCACATTTCTCCTTCCACAAAGTTAAATGAGTACCCTTCATTATAGGCTTTCATAGCAAAGTAACAATCTTCAGCCACTGATCCATCAAGGCCATTATCAAATGACACCTTTTTCTCAGCACTCACCTGTTAATAAAAAAACAAATTCACCTTATACAATTTGTTATACACATAAACAAGAAATACAATATAGTTTGGAACTATTTCTTTCTGTTTGTTAACCAATTTTTATAATTTTTCTGTTGGTTAGTAGCTGAGAATGAGTTTCTTTGTTAAAAAAAAAAATGTTTTTGTATAATAAGTGCAAAATGTGAAGAACAGAAAACAGGAAACTCATGTTTTCCTCAGTTTCAACTATGATTATGATTGAATTTAGATTGCTGGTAAAATACTTGAATATATAAATAGATAAAAGGAAATCGGACAGAAAAATTCACTATTCAAACATTTCCTCATACACTCAGTCTTTTGTATTTATTATTCTTAAGTACATTAAGTAACATAATACTTGCCTGTGCCACTACATATGATCCTTTCCATCCAAAAAGAGGCTTATGAAATAAATAAAACTGCAACCTCAATTTTCCCATGTCATCAGCAACACGAAAACTATCAGCCAATGTCGTCAACCAGTTCACAATTTCTTCATTTGCATAAGTAATTAAACCTTGACCAAATTGGTGCTGGCCATCCAACACAAAATTCAATATACCACGGACAGAGTTCTCCGTTAACAATGTCTCTTCATCTAAATGAACAATCCAGTCATTCTCCGCCAAAATATTCACATTATCTTCCAAGCAATATTGCAGTGCTCGAGATTTGAAAAGAGCTCCAGTTTTAGTTTTGTACTCTGGTGGTACTACAACTTCTCTAACCCTTCGATGCTTAGGAAGGTTTATTGCTTTATCAGTCACCACTTCAATCATAAAATTCTCCATTCCTACATCTGTACACAAGTTCATATTCCTGGTAACATTATTTCTAACTAGTTTCGGGAAGCCACCTCTAGTTACAACCCTAATGCATATAAAGGGTGCTAGTAATGGTGAACCTTTTAATTTTACTTTACCGGGAAAGGCATTAAAGAATGTCAATCCTGCAAAATTACACAGGACCTGGGGTATAGTTAATAATACTAGAAGCCGAAGTGTATATAATGTAAAGGTCCCATAAATCCCGTATGTCTCCCATGGATCAGGGAACTGTTTTTCTTTATCATCTAAGTTAATGGCTCCTGCATATACCAGGAATAGAAATATGAAAGATATAAATAAAGTACAATGTAGCAAATGTTGCACTCTTCCTCTTAGCATTCTGGAAAAAAAATATTATTAAACACTAAAATCACCAACATAATTTGATATCAAAGAGCAAGTTTCCATGTGAATTTTTCCTGTCGTTAATTCATTGTTGCAGTATAAGGGATTTGCACTGAAGTATTTTATATATGTAAAGGTATTTTATTTATGTAAAATACTTAAACAGACACAATAATCTATAAAGCGAAACAAATCGTTGTTGGTATTAAATATTTCTTTCTTATACTATAATTTATAGATAAATATATTTTATAAGATGACTAGCTTTCTACTCACTATTTTACCTAATTTAAAATAATTATTTAAATATTATAATATTGTTTTATACTAAAACACTTACCTAAAATTGTCTTTAATGTAAATTCACAATAAAGTAGAATAAACTATGTATCAACATACAATTAATTAATTAATTCAAAACCTACTATTATCGAAGCGTTAACGATATAATGTGAAAACAAATGTATAGGAAACATTTAATTCAAAAATCTATTAAATTATGTAAAAGCAAACAAACATTACGTATCCGCCCACACCACAGACAAACACAGACTAAATCACAGAACAGTAAAACATTTAGGTAGGTGTTCACTCAGTGTATTCTTTGCAGCCTACGTAAAGAGTAATAATATTGTACGGTGATAAGATAATTAGCAATTTATTGCCTAGCTTGTTCGCCCGCACGCGTTGATAACCATAGAGTAAAAAAAATACAATAGCGAGAATCATACTAGACAACATGTAGTTGGAAAATGTTAGTTACAGTTCATAAAATGCTAAAACAAATGTTATAATTATTTTCCAAGTTTTCAGTTTTTTTTATCTGTTCTTTTTTATGCGAAATCATAGAACAGAAAAAACAAGTTTTGTTCCGTGTGCGAAACGATAGCCGCCACCGCCGTTTTTACGTCATACGGTCATGTGAACAAACCTAATTGTTTAAACCAAACTATTTATTTTGTTCCTGTTTACAGTCCTAATGACCTTAGGGACCAACATATTGTTATTTTTTCATTTTCCTTTTAGTTTCAGCTCTTAGCAGATGTTTAAACTGAAGTACAACGTATCATATTTTATATAAGTGTAATATTTATTACATATTATTTTAAAAACAGAATTAGTGATAAGTAATGTAGTAATTGTTATATAATAATATAGTTTTCAGGATAACAAGTTACGCAGACTTAGTCATTTGTATTATTAAATCAAATTTAAGTACATGGTACGGTAATCTTTTACCAGATATCCTTATTATGAGCCGTCTTTTCGTATTTCTGCAAATAATTAGTTTGTTCAGTAAGTTATAAACAAATATTTCTTTTTTAGTTTTTGAATAATCTGAACTAACATCGACTTTCCGCTATTTTTTGGGGTTTTTTGCAATTTGGATGGCCTAATCTGACTTGAAATTCGTATTCAGCGGGTCGAAAAACATGCCCGTAGATAGGTGGCGATGTACACATTTTTTTTTGTGCCGGTGTAATTAATTAGTTGACTCCAACAGCGCCATCTTTATTTAAATCTAAAACGGCTGCAAGTCACACGATGATGTCACGCCAGACCTGAATCACACTCTCGAAATTTTATACAACGCTAGCATATATTATATACAGGTTCCGAACATCAACAGTCGGAGCCTAGACATGACTCACCCACAGAAAAACCTCGTTAATATTTTCGCTAAGTCACGACGAAGGTTTTCATAAGAAAGAAAAAACGAAAAATCTTGGTGCCAAATAGTAAAAATGACACATTGTTCCCCTGACAAATTAAGTAAGAGTAAATAAATAGAGTAACGGCCGGTTTCTGAAAGGCTGATCAACGAAATAATTAAGAAATTCACTGTCACATCTATTGTCAAACGTCAATTGAGTTGCAGAAAGCATGATTATTCAGAAATTATTCGCTAATCAACGTTTCAGAAAC
>DWJN01005035.1:0-11825 GCA_018248895.1 Carystus phorcus
ACATAACCCTGTGTCGCTCCCACGGCGCCGGGTACCTTTTGAAGGTTTCCCCCTCGAAAACAAAAAAAAAAAAAAAACACCTATATAAACTTCATTTTATTGAGCGCAATTCTGTAACGATTTTGAAATAACATTTTATTTACTCAACATAAATAGTAGCGGTGAATAAACATAGCCGTCACGTTTTAATAACCATATTCGTAATTGGGAATTTGAAATATGAAGTTCCATTTGATTTGGTTGATTTATTCGATCGGTAAAAGGGATATTCGTAGCTTTAGGTCGGTTCATGCGACTGAGCAAGGATTATTGTTATCTGTTTATTACTATGTCGGAATAGTGCAGTTTAATTCTAAAATGTGAATTATGCGACATATTTGTAAAGCTTATTTACGGTCGAAGTTTGTTAGTGCCAGAAACTACGAGTACCTAGCTTATATACTGGCGCCGGCTAACTAGGTGCGCTTGAAAAGTTTTAGAATTTCATTATCTAGTTAGCTTCATATTTAAGTCCCTATCGTGGAGACACGGCAACCATCCTATATAATATGAAAATTAATGTGTTACACTGGAAACATACGGTGAAATCAAATTGATTTTGTAATAAAACAACGTCTCTACTGATCCATACATATTTATTCTCTTTCCTGGGTATTCACTACTTCCATTTACTATTACTTCATTTTGCTATTCTCCAAGAATCACAATTTGTACCTCCTCCTGTCAATCATCCACCCGACATTCTATACTTTTTCTTCCAGTGTTGCAAGCCCAAACCGCAAACCAGATCAAAATATCAGACTATTAAAATCATGAACCTTACAATTTGTAGTTTAGTAACGAATGTCAGACGAGTAACAGAACAGATCAGAAGGTTGCGTATTCATACCAAGTCAGTACTAATTAATTATATCCGCGTGTTAGTATATTTCTACGGGTGCCTTCCTACATCGGGATTTATTGACGCTGAATAGAAGAAAACTCGAAATAGAAGAAAATTACACGAGCATTCTAGTCGGCTAGCTCCCAGTAACTAACTCGACTCTATACGTCACACTTGCATTCTACCTTGCTGACATAACCATTCACATTAATGTGGTCCCTATAGATGTATGTACATATGTATCTGTTGTATATTAAGCACTTTTAATTTTAGTTTGGTGTCGACCGTGTGCGAAGTAGGTATTTCATTTATGACCTGATAATAGATTTTCCTCTTAGTCGCATAAAAGTAAAGATATACATTCTGTTTACTTCTTATCCCGTGGGAAATTGGAAATAATCTTAATATAATAAATAGTGTACCCTTTCCCTTGTCACACTTAATGTCTTATTTAAAGCGAAAGTTCCGGGTGTAAGCTGGTTTTTTTTAATTCAGTCATGTCATTTGCCTTTATACATTTTTAGTTTAATTCCAAGAGTTTGAATTCAATCACTGAGTTCGTCACAATGTCGGGTCTTTTTGTATTACATTAGCGGATTCAGTTGAAGTTATCCTGCAACAGAAAAAGAACTTTTTGTATCGGGTCGAATTGTGAATCTAAACTATTCTTGAATCCACTTAAATGCACATGATTAAATTAATCAAACTCAGTTCAATCTTTTAAGGTTAAGTGTATACAGGAACAGACGAATGATATACGTAAAGATAGATATTAAAACCTGTAATTGTGTTATATGCTAATAAAGTTATTATTAATTATTAAAAACATACATAATTATGTGCGTACATTTGTATTATATAAGAGCTGAAACCGCTGACAACTATTCAATTTTCAATTTATTTGTGATTGTTTTGTGAATTTAGAAATCTAAGAGAAATGTACGAAGAAGAATAAAGATTGTACTAATAAATTGTCGTGAATAACTATAATATACTTTTCCTAGTATTTTATCAAGTGAAATTTTTGTATGTATAAGTTAGTTAGGCTGTTGATATCCCCAATAAAATAAATAAATTAAAATAAATAAATCAAGTAAATTTAATATGACTTAATAAGGTTTGAATATTGGTCTTCCACACTACCCTCAGCGCCTTTGTCTGGACTGAATGCTGCACGCTCCTCTAATATTCAAAGTTATGCATGTATTCGATATCAATTTGTCATTTGCTTCAGTGAATTAGCTTTAGTATATGTTCATCACACTGAATATCCTTTGTCATGGCTGTCTGGTGTTGTATTCCATATCATGCACTGTTGATCTTCATTTGTAATTATCTATTGTAAATACTCACAAGATTGTTATAGGTACCTATATATTTTATATTGTATTGATTGTTGCTGTAATTAATTTTATATTTAAGTTTGTTTCAGTAATATGTGGAAATGATTATGTATTTAGTAGACTAGTAATTAATAAATTTCAGCGTTCCAAGTTTATTAGCACTGAAATTTTACTTCTAAAATGCGTTAAAAATAATAAATTATATAAATTTTAATGCACTTTTTATGAACATACTATTTATATTATTTATATAGTACAAATAAATAAGTAAACATATTAGAATAAAATATGTAAGTTGATGGTGCTGAATGGCAATTCAGTTGTGAACCAATGGATTGTACGAAAACATAAGGATACAACAACGAATCGTTAGTTAACTGTGGATTAAGCAAGAGCGGGTTTGTAATCTTTTATTGGAAGCGGATTCAATAACGATCTATAGATTGGAATATATTCAACATTCATTACGTCGAGGATATGATATACTTAGTATTGCCATAAATATTATTACTATTACAGTGTGTTAGTATAATATATTAATATAAAACCTTTAAACATATATAAAGCATATTCGAAATGATCTTCGTTGGCTGTAATACAGTCCTTTAAACGTAAAGGTCAGTTATCAATAGAAGCATACAGTCTTTTCAGGGGAAATTCTTCACTGCCAATCGTATTTATTGTTTCAAATGCTCCAAATAAAGTAAGCTTTACACTCCAAAACTGAGCATAAATAATCGTTTATATTTGTTAGATTTCGAGTGACGATACTTGTTAAGTTTCCGAAGCTATGCGAGGGCACATAAGTGAATAAATAATAACACACATTATGAAACACCATTCCTAATAATATTACGAGTTGTGTAAAACGTCAAAGCTATGTAGGTCACAAGGAGCTTCGGGAAAATAACTTAAACTTCCAACAAGTTGAGAAGTCACCCTCGCTATGCTCAAACATCTGCTCGTGTCAATTTTTATTTATTTATAAAGGTACAACTGCTAGAGAACGATCTTTAGAGCGTATAAAGTTGGAAACTTTAGAAACTACATAACAAAGACATGATAACTACGTCGTAGTATTTTTTGAGTTGTTAAACTATAATTTCACAGTAAATCAAAAATGCGCAAAATTTTAAATTGCTTCGAATTTCGCAGTAGATGAAATCATATGGTACACTAGTGAATTCGGAAGATGTTATATTAATGATAAAAGATACTATTACTATTTATATTGCAGTATAAAAAAACGTTCGCTATTGGATCGATTTGTGAATCTAAAAAAAGTTATACAAAAAAAAACATCAAAATCTTTGCAACTATTTAGGAAGAGCAGACATACACAATAACAAAAGAGTTATATATATAAATATACACAAAGGTACAAGCATACCTTACAAACACAAAAATCTTGTAAGCATTGTATAATAAGTAGAAATTAATTATTACCTGGTTCAGTAAAAAAAGTTCTCAATAATATTCTCAAATGGTGTGTGAAGTCTAAAGTATACTATGAAAATACTCGAACCACAGCCACGTTAGTTGATTATCCTTTTTCAATATGAGTCGAGATCGACAACTCCAGTATACCCGTAGACCGTAAATCTTAATGTAATTTAATTATGAAAATTGTAGGCAGTATAACTATAGATTTAATTTCCACTGTAATACTTTAAGTATTCTAACTTTTGTTTTGAAATATTGTTTTTACATACACTTAATATTATTCTGTCATTCTGCCAATTACAGTCTATGTTGCCAAATAGACAACATTCAACACGTCTCCTTTCATTTATATCGTAATTATGTGTCCTCGTCGGTTTTAATTTTTCCTCTCGTTGCTACATCTTAACACTTTGAACTGCGGAGACTAACATTCGTATTTTCAAGTTGCTCTATTCAGCTCCATAAAAGATAAGAATATTTATGTCACTTCTTTTAGCCGCCATTTTGACATTAAATTTTATAGAAGTTTTCGTTTAAATTATTCTACGTCTTCGTTACATTTCTTAGTAACTACGCTCTGCTACCATATTAACGTAATTTATGACGTAAAATGTTATGTGATTGCGATTATGTGGTTGTGTGTGCTTCCACTGTGAAACTTTTATTTAATATTTTTTCAACTTAAACGACAGTTTTTTTTTATCATAAGTTTCATAAGTTTTTTACAAATACGCCGTCTGACTGTGACATCGTCATTCAAAGAGACCTAAGTTCGTTTTCCAGCGAGGCAAAAATTTAAATGATAAGTTTGAATTTCTGTTCTCGGTCTGGGAATGGTTTATTTTTTTGGCTATGAGTGTGTAGCGTCTGCCTTATTAACTGTTAATGTTGTTCTCCTAAATAATAATTAACGTTTATATACCGGTACTAGGATTTTTCCCTTTACAACACAAATAAAATATTGCTTGCAACGCATTAATGACTATAGCGCACGGGTCTTTCCTCATCATTGAGGAGGCCTAGAGCATACTCCACCTCGATGCTCCAATGTGGATTGCCCCAACCCAAGTATCGGAAGTTTTTATGCTACCCGAAGGCCTCCGACGTGACTTGACGATTGTTATTTACGATTACAGTCAGGACCGACAGCTTAACGTACCCTTTGAGGCACGGAAACGTTTAAGATTTTTTTCCCACTAGCGGTCATCCATTCATGAGATCACCGCGCTGGCAGTTGCTTAACTTTGCCGATCGCTTAGAATTGGCGTGAATCGCCGGACTATGAGCGCTTTAAAGATATAACAAACACTCGTTATAGGGTGGTTACAAACTTTTGTCTGTCACAGAAGTTGTTGCCTTTGCCAAAAATTAAAACCGGGACTTCTCGTTTTAAAAATTGCTACATAGCAAATAGCCTAGTAGTCAATAGTAACCTAAGCAAAGACTCGCGGGCTTTAAATTAAAGAATTAGCCTTGACCATTTTGAGGATAGATTTAATTAAAAAACTTGACAATTCCTATTAAAATATTTGTGAAGCGGTTATACCTCTGACAAAAATATAATGTGTGATAAAGTATAGAAAGGGCTGAGTAAATGTATGGAACGCTAAGAACTTACGTTTATTGCGGAAATTTTATTAATGTTGTGTTATTATTTATAGTATTTTATGATGGGAATATTTTTATTGGCAATTTAGGAAAGATAAATGAATACAAAAGATAAGTCAATACTATAAGCAGAGCTTGATTAATCTATTGCTATACTGTGGTTTGCTGGCATGGTTTACTGTGGTCAACACACATTAGTAAACAGTAATTAGAAACGTCGTTTGTTAAATACACAATGTTGAATCAAGTTAATAAAATACAATTTAAAAATAGAACTAGTATCAAAAGCACGTGGGTTGCGAGAGTTAGCAGTAGTTATTAGATTAAATTAACGCTCTCATCCTCAAATGCATAATATGTAGGAGGAACGAACTATTTACCTACGCTTCTACGTAGACGTACGACATACGTCTCTACGTATCAACAAAAGCGGCGCTGTAAAGTATTTTACGTGCATGCAATATAATTATCTCCTGTTTTAATACTAAAATGAATATCTGTTTAATTAGATAGAAGAATGTTATTTTTGAAACAGATAAATCTAGTATCAAGTTTCAATGACTTTCAAAAATAAGATTCAATGACTTATTTCGACGAATGAACTAATTGTCTTTAATGGTAATTAATAAAAGTGCTGTAATAATATATAATTTTATATGATGCTTAAAATAAGACCATTATCAAAATGTTCACGCATAGTTAATGAGTAGTTATTACGCTCACATGGAAATACTATATTGTAAAAGTTTTAAAATCCTAAATAAAAATGCGAATGAATAAAGTATGTATTGCATTTAGAATAGTTCAAATATATTCAAACTACTGTGATTGGAATGCCTTTTGTCAAACGCAAACACGCGCCGATGACTATTTTTTCGCGCTTTCGTTTACTACACGACTCGTACAAACCTGTATTGTTTCATGTGAAAATCCACCGGGAGATTCCTGTGCATGTATCACTAAAAGCTTCGATTGTTCGTAGAACAGATAACTGTAGTATTTGGGAATTGTGCCGCAAAACTATTAGATGCGAACTTGTACCATTCTCGACCTTTTGTAAGACGCCTAACAGTACTACGAATTATGTTGTCGAGAGTGAATACGCAGTGGAATATTTAAATAACAGGGGGAGAATTCGAAAACAAGATGGATGAAGTGTGAAGGATGATATGCTTAAGCAAGAGGTTCGGTCGATACTCTCTTTAATGTTGTATACAAGTTAACCGTGAATATTCTCTTACTTAGCTAGTGCGATTTACTATCAAAGACTACGTATCATTCGGTGAGATTATTTGGCAAACATTATCATTATTTATACAAAAAGGATGACTGTCGATTTGTTGTGAAAAGTGTTTATATGGCAAAAGAATGTAGATGATATTATATGATTTCATTATTGACTCGTTTTTAAATAATTTCTCAGCATATATTATTTGTTTTACATGTTGGAAAGGCCTATAATTACCGCCCACACGGGTGTTCCCTTTTGATTAGAATATTTTGAAATCGAGAGATTTAAGACGACATTACCGCTTGCCGGAAGGTAAATTTTTTATCAATTTACAATTAGCGCAGTCGAGTTCAGTTCGAAATTTTATCGTGAACCTAAATGAGTCTAGGTTTTATCACAATTCCCGACTGGAGCATAAATTTACGTGACACATGTTTATTCTCGGGACGCGGGTGTTTGTGACATGTCGTTTACGTTTGTCCATATTGCCCGACACGGAGAATCTCTAATAAGCTTGTCAATATGTTCACATATATATGTTATTAATACGATTAAAGCATTTTTGTATTGCGGTGGGCAATGGTGATACAATTGTTTGATAGTTATTTACTGAGAAAACTTTTCGATGTGTTTTTTTAATATAAGTAGTTGAGAAAAGAACGGACGTTTCATGTGGTAGTAAGTGGTTTACCATCGCCCAAGAAGACACCCGCAACAACGACCAATAACGAACACAAGAAAGAAAGGCAGCGTTAGTTCTGAAGTAAATAAAGTGTAATAAGTAAGAAGTTTGTTTTGCCCGCGTCGGTTTTCCCGTTGGGTTATAATGTAGACGTCTTCAAGGCAAGAGTGAATAGGCATCTTCTAAGTTGGTTAGTGCGCTCACCATCCTAGACTGCATCTCTGCTTACCATCAGGCAGGATAGTAGTCAAGCATTAACTTATATAAAAGAAAAAAAAAAGTCCAACTCGGAACACGGCCAATTGTTTGTCGACTGTCTCCAGCAAGATGGTGGTACAACCAATCCGGCTTCAAGAAAAGATAATTATATTAGTGAACTCACGATAATATGTCGGCTTCTGACGCCTTTTATGATATGGATTGTAATTTTTTATAAATATTTTTTTACAAATTTTCGACGATAATATGAAAATTCAAGCGTTTTACGATAAGTTCGTAGTTGTTTCTTTCTGAATTGTGCTAACTGATGCTCATATAAATATTTGAACGAGTGTAGTTGAGACGAAGCTTAATTAATATTGTGTCAGCATATATACATGGGAATCTTCAAGAGGAGAGTGAATAGGCTTTTACTAAGTTAGTGCGCCCACCATCCTAGACTTTTCGTCTATTACCATTAGATGGTGTTGATGTCAAGCATTTGATATAAAAGAAAAAAAATCTCGTGTTATTGTTACTTGTGACTGTTTATTATATGTCGGATTTCACCTCAAATTAGTAAAATTACTAACGTTTCAAAATTGTCCTTTAACATAACCTATGTATGTTGAGAGTATGCTTATTCCAATTATGAGTTTCATGTCAGTTTCTCTAGTGTAGCGGTAACTTGTTAGTAGTTTTCGGCTTTTGAATGTAGTCAGCAGTTCCATCAAAGCCACACCGTTTAGACCACACGAGCTAGACAGAATTATGTTTGTAGAATCTTTGATGGTACTTATGAGACTTATGCAAACAAGCAACCAACTGCGGTGGAAATTCCACCAAAATTCATGTCAAAGGGTAACCCACTCTATATTTACTACCTACTTAAATCATTTATATTTTGTCCGTTGAAGCTGGTAGTTTTATACAGAATTTAGTTTCATCTCCGTAACCGAAGGTCGTATCAAATCACATTCCTACTTTTGAGTATTATGCGGTAGAAAGGTTTTTCTTCGTGTTAATATATAAATAATAAAACTGCAACGAGGCCACATCTGTACATGGCATATTTTTGGATTTTTATTTATTTTACATACCTATGTATATAGAATCAAATAATGACGTCCATAATTGTATTAAAATAATACCTACATGAATAAATTATTTTGAATTTGATTTTGCATGTCATAAGCTTATGCTTGATCGCAATGCGTAAAGATGTCGTTAGTTTAGTCGTGATACAGTGCCTAAAAACGTGAAACGGATTAGACGTAAAGTTGATAGGCTTATCTATCATTTTTGTATGTCAAGTGTCAGCTGTCAATAGTTTCTTCCCACCATTGCAGTCTCGCCGTGACCACGATCCATGAAACTGGGCTGAAATCTATATATTAATACGTGAAGCAAAAACTTTAGACCCCTTTTTACGAAAATTGCGCGGACGGAGGAGTATGAAATTTGGCCCACTTATAGTTTATATGTAGAAGAAGTACAGAACGCTAATATTTATTTATAATATGCAGTAGAAGCATATGAAATTAATAAAAATAAACATTACACACACTGACAGGTCTCTAGTATCAATAAAAGAATAAAAAGAATACAGAGATCGCGAGAACCCGCTATAATTAAAATGTTGATCACAATCCCACCTGATGTATGCGGTGATGTGGTCTAGGTAGTAGTGTATCAACGTAGTAAAAGCCTGTTCACTCTTAACTCCAAGACACCGACGTTGTAATTGGATGGGAACGGTGAGGCAGGCAAGTTGTTCCAGCCCTTTGCTTTATGTATCACTTGGAAAGCACTTAACGAATTTGAATGTCACTTGGAATACTTATTTGTAACTTACATCACGGGTACATTTCATTTCTGTATTCTATCAGAATTTCTGTAATTGCTGAATTAGTTAAAATATTTCTAATTTTTGTAACATTAATTTTTATCTAAATCAATAAAATAAATACCCACGAAATTTATAATATGTCAAAACAAATGTATTTGTAGGTAGATGCAGATTTTATGTACCGAAACGAAGCGGGATTACTAGTTCATAGGAATTGAAATGTGCTGTAATGTGATATTTTTAGATATTCGTCCTTACTTGCTTATAGCTGATGCATTCACTTAACTAGTCTGTGCGACTTCAAAGATATTAATCGTGTAGTTACTTGTCCTCGCTTCATGGAAATTTACCTGAGTAACCCCGCTTAAAACAATTACTGATATTTTTCTTCAACCATTAACTAGGTTTGTATTTTATTCTAAAACCTCTTTAACACGCTCCATCTGATAGTGTTATAAAAAAATACAAATCTCATTAATCGCTGTTTCAACGTGACCATCAATCCGTCGAGATATTCGAGTAATATAGAGTATAAATATACAACTTAAATACAAAAACTTGTTAAAAATGTCATATGAACAAGAAAATGTCCGTTTACATTAAACATGTTTACTTAGTGTTCGCGACGAGATAACATTAAAATTAGTATCATCATCCTTTTATCCTCATCGTGCCATCTTCTGGCCCAAAGATTTATAAGGTGCAGTTAGTTTCGTTGGACGGAGCATTCAAGTACCAAGTCTATGTAAAAAATAGAACAAAACATAATTTTGTCCCTGTCACTGGGGCCGATTTTCTTTCATGCCAACCTTTCTTTTCAACCAAGCTTGCCAATTTTATAAAAGGATTGACAAAATTGACAATTCACAGCGGGCAATTTAAATTCCAGAATATTTTGCAGATCTTTCGGTGTGTTTAAACGAGAGACGATTTTGGAATTTTCTGTTAAGGTTTTTACTGTTCCTAGTATGATTTATTATTATACAAGTGGAAATCGAAAGAAACGATTCCTATTTCATGTCCGGACACACAATCTTTAGCTGCATAACTAAATTTAATTTGCGGTTCTAATTTCCATAGACAATATAGACGATTTCTACGAGTTAACTCCTATCCGTGCTGCGTTAAGGAACTTCATTCTAAAAAGTATACCTATTAATGATCTATAAAACTACCAAAGCTATGTTTAACTGATATTTCGGTGACATTTACTACGAGTATACGAACGAAGGTAGTAAGTATTATTTATAAAAAAAATAAAGTCATCCCGAAGCCCTTGAGGTGGGAACTTCGTAATAAAATGTATATACAAGACAGTATATAAAAAAATCTAAATAAACCATCAACTACATTGTAGTGTGTAGGTATTGCGTGTAGGCGTACTATGTGTAGGTATTGCAGCCAGAAAATACAGAAGTTAATTTTGTATTAAGACAATTATTTTAACATCACCTCAACGACTAAGGAACTTGATTGAATCTCCGGTCTCATTATGTCATTACGATGTATTAAAAATTTAATTAAGTCTTGCTTTAATTAAATTCTTATTCGATTATAATTTTTATTCACTAATATGTGAAAAGGGCATCTTTAGTTTGTATAGCCAGCGAAGTGTTGTTTATTTTGTCGGTATCGTTTCATTTCTACTTTTGTAGCTGAAAAGGGTCCCCGACTCAAAGTTACTTAGGCTACTTTATTTTTTGTTGTATGCAGAGCTCAAAGAAGTGGAATGAAAGCGGGGAAAAGAGCGATTACAAATTAATTAGAATTATACAATATACGACTCATTAAAATTTAAAATTTAATAGTGATAGTAAAATGGGAAATATACGATATTTTCCTTAAAGATCTTCTTAACTCCATACAACATTTAATTACGAGATATCCATGTGTCATCGTATCGTTTTGACTCGAACATGACACCGTTTACCTGACGACTTTGTCGCCTCTCTGTTAATGAGACAAACGACCGTAATTATGGTTACTATAATTAATTAGTAACATATATAAATAGACATATTCATGAATAGTTTGTCAATTATCGATAACTGAGGTGACAATTCCGTTTGCTTATTGTCTATTTAATACGTTATTGATTACCAGCAGACCGTAGACTTGTAATATCGCCTGAGAGGGTTATAATAACTTCGTCCGAACATTGATTACATTCCTGACAATCCTCCACGGTCCGATTTACGTGAACCTTTTTGTCGTGTACATGCAAATTGTGGAATTAAATTCCTTTTGAAGCATTCCTGAAACGTTATTATAGAGCTCGTGAAAAAAGATTTAAAAATCGTCTGGGATTCTGTCGGATAATGGTTTAATGGGAATTGTCTATATTAGCGAGTTGCTTCTATTGTTATGGAAAATAAAAGGATGACGTTGACACATTACTATCCGTGTTTGTTTTGGTTAGCTAGGAATTCTATCTTCAGGATTTATCTCTGTTGCGATTGTAGGCTGTGAGGATTAGCTTGGTTCAGTAACAACCAGGTACGTCATTATCTTGAAGCGCTCATAGCCCGGCGGCTCGCGTCGATCCTATGCGATCGACAGAGTTAAGCAACTGCGGGCGCGGTCAGTAC
>DWJN01005036.1:0-11824 GCA_018248895.1 Carystus phorcus
CTAACTTCCCCCCTCTACCTTTCGGTTTCCTACCTCCAGCCTTAAACGCCTTTGGTTGCAATCAGAGTTACTCTACTCACAATAAAATCAATTACTGTATAGAAGACGAGGCGCCGCGACCGAATAAAGATGGATATTATCCATGTCGCGGTTGCAGAGAAACCTTTAAGGACTTAGTTAGTCTAAAGACGCATTGTGAAACAGTTCACGCGCATTCGTTGCATCGGTGTTCAGTAAATGGATGCAATGCTGCGTTTTTCTCAAGGACAAAGAGAAACATCCACAATGAAGCCCATATTTCCAGAAGACAAAATGGAAGACTTCACATGCACCCTTCGTGACGTAATTAGGCGAAATCAGTGCTTTTTAACTAAGACATACGGTCGAATCTCCAGTGCATTTGTGATGATTTAGTATTACCAAATAGATGTAGAAATAAGTCGTACGCCAGTACCTTTTAAATTCTCATTGTAGATAATTTGGTATGCACTTTTGTCGCTTCAAATTAGATACTGTTCTTTATTCTAAGCTGTGAAACTTGTAAATATAATAATAAGCGCTTATACCTAATTGTAATTATAACTTAGATACTTAGTAAGTAAACTGTTTGAATTTATGTAAAAATCAACATTCCATTTTAATATTGTGCAATAAATTGTATATAATAGAATATAATGTACAAATGTGACTTAATTGTTCATAATTATAATTAGACTATTGAATTATTAAACAGATACTGCTACGTTTCGACATAGAATAGACAGACTATTTGATAAATTATTTATGGCATTACTGATAAAAAAAGTTAAGTCATATCTATTGCTATTTTGGTGCTAAACGACAAAATTATTGTTTCATTAAAAACAAAGTTTAAGCTGACTATACACTATCCAACTTCAATGCATATTGTAACAAAATAAAAACTACCTTGTTTTATTTTCCTTAGTATACATCGAATCAATACGTTTGCAAATTAGTAATTGATTTTTTTTGTAAGTATTTATAGTCGGCTTAAATGAGTCACTCAGAACTGCTGATTGAAATCGTAATTATGTATTATACTTATTTAAGTGACGTGTGAGATGTGTTACATAATAATTTAAAACGAATAATCTAAGAACCAAAAAGTATTAATATAGAAGGTGGATTTAATGTGTACATCCTAAGAAGCATGTTATATTCCTCTTGCCAAACAATACTAAGTATCTAATAAAATGTTAAAAAACCTCTTATATATTGTTTCATTTATTGTGTTACATAAACCTTAATAAGAATACATACATAAGTATGGACATACGAGATTAGGTTGTAATAAAAAACAATCTATACTAATAGATGAGATCTTTTTTGGCCTAAGTGAAAAAACTAAGAAATTAATAAACATCAAATTCATTGATGACCCGTGTAGCGAAGTGGTCACCATGCTCGAAGCCGCCCTGAGGAGTCTAGGTTCGATCCTGAGTGAGGTGGAAATTTAAATATCTGTTCTCGGTCTGGGTGTGTACCCTTGCCTTTATGTGTTGTCCAAGGCACCCACGACACACGGAATCGAGGGTTATAAGTCTGTAGCATTATTTTATATCATTATAATCAGCGAGTATCGTTAAAGTTACCGACTGAGGATAAAATAATAGTTTTAAAACTAATAATATGAATAACATTACAATTAGAAAATAAAATTTAAATTAATGATATAACTTAATACTTGACGTGGCTATTTAGTCTTGAATGGTAAAGCTTTGTATAAAATCATATTAACTTTTGACTTGGAGAAAATAAAGGAATTCTTATTTTTTATATTGATATATTTTAACGAACGTTAAATTTAATTTAAAATTCATACCGTTATTTCCAAAATATTTTACACACACAAAAGTATTCCTATAACATCGAACTTTAATTGAACTATAAACAATTCATATAGACATGCACACAAATTAAAGTTCACTGCACTATGCCTCGACAAAGTACTCGTACATTGACTACTATCTCCACTTCCCACAACAAATCGCAGCAGAATAACGAGTAATGGATTACGTACAATATGGAAATATGTAAACTTACATTACAGGGAGTTCCGCAACTCATCAAAGTTGATTCGGTTTGTGGTCATAGTGAAAACTCATACTACACTTTAACTGTACAGATTTTAACAGCAGTAATTAAAACCGTAACATTTATACCTTTATTATAAATATAGTAATGAACAAATCTAAAGATAAGACAATATTAGATGTTAATAAAGTGTAGTTTAATAAGTGTTAATGATTCATATACATACTTATAATGTTATTTTAATAATAAACAACGAAGCGATTAAATAGTAAGTAGTAGTAGAAAATTATGCCCCTATACTTTATCCAGTGCATATCAGCGGATGGGGTATTATCCAACTAAGTTTTAGTACCTACTTACATTTCAATCTAAGCGTTGCATATTATATATATATGTTAATACATAGTCGCAATAATTATTTACTACTTATTGCTTCACTAATACAAATATTTTAGATACTATGTGTAAATTTTTTTATGCTATAGGCAGGCAAACGAGCAGATGGGTCATCTGATGATAAGTGAACACCCGTGGACATAAGCAACACGAAGATGTCATCAATGCGTTCCCAGTCAAGAAGGAAGCGATAGACCCGCTTCTTGAAGGACCCCATGAGCTCTGTGGAAACACTGATGCAGGAAGTTAGTTCCACAGTTGAATAAATAGGATATTGATAAGTGTAGAGTCTCCCTAAATGCCATGCCTTCCACGTGTCACAAGTGTCGAGTGCCGCGTGACATTTCACGTCACGCGACATCGCGCTGTCACGGCGTGTGACATCGCGTGCGGCGCCCGTTAATATTTAAACGTTCGATTATCGGACGACATTCTAGCAGGAAGCCCGTACAAATTGATTTCGTTGTCGTGCGGCTTCACGGTAAAAATGTCATCGATTTATCGTCACTGCGTGATTTTAATTGATTTGAATTTTGAATTGATTTCGAATGTTTTCGTTTTCGTATTGAGTTATATAAGTATATACATTCACGGGATATGTTGAGTATAAAATTATTGGTATAAAATCCTGTAGAGTGTCGTTTTAAGCATGTGACTTTTTCACATGACTGACAAATATAAGTAGTCAGTGTCACATTTGTAATTTTGAAGACTTCACTGAAAGTTCCCGATGAAGGAATAAGAGAGAAGTAAGAAAGTAGGTACAAATTTTTCTATTATAGAATATCCTCACAAAGTTTTATTTATATAGCAGAAATGGACAGAGGAGCCACCTTATGGTCATAGGCGACGATGGGAGTTAGTATGAAAAACCAAACCCTAAAACCAATGATATATAAGAACTCTTATTACAACCGGCCAAATGCCTTTGAGAACATACGTAAAAGTTATTTAAAACGAAATTTACATAACATTTAACATTCGAACTTAACTTAAACAATGACTTTCAACCATCTTTCAACAGCCCTATCACTTCAATAACCCACTTCTATTTACATTTCTAATTACATAAGCTGTGTTTTCGTGTCATAAAAATCTAAAAGAAACAACTGTTAGTAGCCACAGATTACTAAAATTACGTCTAATGTTGGCAGATAAGTACAAATTGCCTATTGTGAACGAAACTGAAAATAAACAGATTAGACAGTAGTCGAAACAATACGCACGGGCGCCTCCCCCCCCCGCACCGCCACGTCATCAACTACGCATTTACATAATCAACTCTCATCAAATACATTTGCATTGGAAATGCAACGGGAATTAAGTATAAAGCCAGGATCATACCAACTTGACACCATACGATGGTAAAATGAAAGTTACTACTAATATTTTTGTATTGTAATAAAAATAAAATTTGTTAATTATTAACACGTGCAGAAAAAATAATAATGATTTAATTAATATAAAATGCTAGATCGTTCTCTTGTTATTTAAAAAAAAAATGTTTTTTTTTTATAAAGATTTACGTTTAAAAACTATTCGATGTGCTGTACCTACTAAAGTTAAGTATCGTCGAGAATTTAAGGTATATGTATGTAATGCATTGTAGGTACTAACTAGTACTATGGAAGTGAATTTGGCAGTAATAGAAATCTTTATCATAAAATCTTTACTTAAGTACAGATGAATAATAATTCCAATACTCACTAAATTCACTGTTGTCGGATCGCCAAAATTTCGCGCCTATAGTAGATTTGTTCTACCCCAGAAATAGAAGAAGTACTACGTTTAATCAAATTCAAAACTAATACTAAACTAAATAAATAATAAAACTGCGACAAGTGGAATCCCAATAGGATTGTATATGGGAAATTTTATATGGGATGTATTTGGGAAATTTTATTAAATCAGTAAATGGACCGTGTTTTGTTGGAATTATCAGGTACCCTATGTCTTTGCGAGTATACCATGTAGGTATAATTATATTATGATATTCAATACAAATGATATTATTGAAGTTATTTTAATGTTTTCTTAATATTACGTAATATTATACCCAACGCTTAATATCCCGCAAATCGTTCTATAATAAATGTGCTGTACTCCATTGACATAAGATACAATTTACACTGTGATATAAACTGTAGGAAACGCGGTTGGCACATTCAAAATAAGAAGCCAAGCGTCCCGCTTGTCAGCAATTTGTTTTGAAGAGAACACTTCTAATTCGCAAAAAGAACGAGCGCTCTATGCTAAAGTAGCGACACGCGAGCTATTCGGATGCGTTCACAATTGTTCATTTTTATATATTATAGCATAATCATTTAAATAATTTAACGGTAACCTGATTTTGTGTCGCGTTATGATCTAGATATGCCCCAATCCCGTGTAGGCAGACCAGCATATCGTAAAAAAAGAGGTGACAATAGTCTACTTGGCACAACTTCATGTAAGGATATAAATTATCAACTAAGCGAAACAAAGCAAGTACCTACTTGTTCTGAAGCCGTCCAGAACACGAGTCATTGGACGGCTGACTTAAACAGGACCTTGCTTTACAGAATTCGGTAATGACTTTATAATATATATTGACAAATAAATCCTTATGCGAAGCCCTATAGGCCCTACGAAGCAAAGCGGCTGGCGTTTATCATTCCTTACAACTACCCTGGTTTGTTAGAGCTTTGCAGTCAGTAATTCAAGCTGCTTAAATATAATCAAAGATTACGTATTTTCGGAAGAAAACAAATATGATAAGAAAAAAAATAAGCAAATCATTTTTTCTTTATATTTTATATCTTTGAATCTGTGGAAATAAATTCACAGTGGAACAAAAGTTAGTATGAACACACCCTTGTAAGTTCCAAATTTGAATACCTATATGAAAAGTTTGAAATGAGGCTTTCTAGAACATTTTATTTTTTATTTCTGCACCGCTAATGAGAGCGTAGCTTCTTAGGGAGCTGCTATTACGGCATAGGCAATTTGCTTCAACTAATACTTAGGCTATATTTTAGGGTATAGTTCTGGCTGGTTTTAATGATAGCTTTACGATTTTAACAATTATTTTAGTTACAGTAAACATGTAACTTTTACTTTGTTCACGTTATATAATAATTAGTATTTACGTTGATGTTAAAAGATTTTTTTTTTTGCTATTTCCTACTATTAAATTTATCACTTTGACACTTTCATTTATTAACGTATCTCCTTTCATTTAATGTTTAACTACAAACTGTATCGCACTTTGTACTTTTTTATTAATTAGTTTAACTCTTTGTGCTCATACAAATAACAAAAATATATTTAAAACAGACATTGTTTTTTTTTTATTTCATAATAATACTACAATATTTACCTACCTTTTCAGATGACAGTTCCAAGTTACAATACTCAATAGGTACCTAAGTCTCATATTTCAGTGTACGATAATAACCTTTTACATAGAAATACATATTACCTATATGCTATTGGATCCAAAAACCCAGATCATGATTCCAAAAGCCCTGGGCATCACAACGGTTGGGTAACTGCAATCATGATTTGGATCGCCTCGAGCGCGCCTGTTGCCATACAGCACGCGATCATGGGTCACCATTGGTTTCGGAGTCATTCCGAGAAATCAAACATGGCTCTTATTTGGCAATTATTTGACAATAATAAAATCATCCGAATAACATGTCTTCGGAAATGTCTGACTAAAGCGCAGATGAGCTACGTAGCGTTGCCAATGTTTTTTGTCTGAATATAGTATTTAAAGATATGCTACAAAAATATAGTACGCTTCAAAATATAGTATTTTAGAAGGGAAGAATAAAAATAGACTAAGTTATATTTTTCACTCATTTATTTTTATAAAAACTATATTTCTTATTTATTAAGAAAGCGACATTTTAGTACCTACGTGTAAATTATGTTATGTAAATATATATAAAATATTATATCACATCATAATAAACCTTGTAGGTATTAGTTATAATTAGTTATAGCACATTCTCTGAATAATGGCCAAAAGCATGCTATGTGAATGCATTCAAAAATGTATTTTAAATTCAAAAAATTCTGGAAACTTCTCAACGCCCCTTGCGGGTGAGATGTGACAAATTGTGGGAACGTGCTATCGTGATTCGATATTTAAATTCGAAATTCAAATCATTTTGATTACCGAACACTACCGACAGAAGCATTAACTTTAGCATATTTATTACCACGGGGCTACTGTAATTGTAGATAATTTAGTTAATCGTCAATACTAATTTGATTACTATCCAATATATTGGAAATATATATATTTTTTAGAAGTAAATTTGTGACGACCAATCAATATTCCTGCAATATAAATATGGAACTAATTCTATATATAAACGTGGCTAGTGAATAGGATATTGATTCACGATTTGATTACAGGAGTCATATAATTTAGATTTAGGTTTTAGGTTCTATTTTTAAACCTAAAGTTTTGAAACATAATTCCACGTTTGAATTCCAAGTTTATTTTTAATTATTTCTAAATAAACGACCAGCCGCACTCTGGTTACTAATTAGACTAAGTACTTACTTTTATTTTTCTTTCTTCTTAGGTTAGTACTTACTTGGTACCTACTTCTTGGAATTACTTCTTAGGCCTTTGGTGTTTCTAATGTCCTCATCTCCCAGTTAGTCAGCTATTTCAAAAACTTCAAATACTTATTGCATGAAATTGCAAAAATTCTTCGTCTCAATAAGACTGTGAAGAATGTCCCCTGGGGGTCAGACAATCCGTGAGAGCGATATATCGTGTTTCCACTGCATTTACTATTCAAATCGCCGTGCACATACCTACTGCAAAATTTTCCAATATTCAAATTCCCTAAATGGTTCTATATTCAACTTTCGTTAACATTTGAATAATGTATGGAAATTTCGGACATTCTTCGCGGTGAAGATTGTGAAGAATGTCCCTAAAGGGATTGACACATCATGAGAATGTTATATCGTGTTTGAGAATTCCAGATTCGATATTCAAATTCTCCGTTTGAATTTTTTTTGGAAAAAATGCGCTTATTTCTTTTTGATTCGTAATTTTACATTATTATAGACTTGTTTGTGATGTGTTATTTTATCGACATGGATAAGAATTTCACAACCATTTCATCAAAATTCATCTAGTAGGTATCACAAATTGATCTTTTATCAAAAGTCATTTAATAGGTTGTAGCGTAATTAATTTATTTAAAAGTGTTTTATATGCTTTGGTCTCTCGAATTCAACGATGCGTATCACTCGTTTCATTACTTCTCGGTGTCTTCATCATTTACTTCACTTGTAAATCTTCTAATTCATCACTACAGTAACTTAAAGCAAAGTTGATTGGATAAACTATTGTAATATACATAGATATTGCATTTAAAATGACAATAATATGGATTTTCAAGGGGAAAGAACGAAACTAAAAATATTTTAAATTAGGTATAACTCTGAGATATGTCTTGTGTCAAACATTTAGTCTCCTGTTGTAAGAAGATACCTAACGTAATATATTTGAATAACCTATTAGTTGTATTAAACAAGTAGGTAGGTACCTACCTAGGTAGTAGGTATTTGTCTATTGGCATTTATGAGTCTTACTCAAAACACGGTAATATTTCTGGTATATTTGTTTACACGATCAACGGAACACATGGAATAAATAATATCACTATCATTATAGGAATTATATTGTTATTACTAGGTATATCATTTCAGTAATTAACAACGTTAGGTATAAGTATTATCTATGTTGGCATATTTTTAACGAGATTTTCCTTTTTAAGACTTAATTCTGAAATCGAAATTGCAGCTTCCATAAGCAACATTGTATGCATGGTATGGAGTGCGCACGCGCATCGGTTGCGTTCCGCAAAACACCGCCCTACAGGCGATCGTGAACGCGCATAATGCGCACCTACACCACACTTGTTTGTCCAAATCATTTCCTTGATAACATCGTAATTATTTCTGAAAAGAGAACATTTGTTGAGAACATGTTTCTATGAATCGGACAATAAAAACGGTGGCAAATATTAACGTGGATGTACCTACCTACTACAATTCTTCTCTAATTTCTTCGAGTATGGCGCAAAAGTAACTATTAAAACAGAATTAAGCTTCATTTAGGTAAATAAAAAAGACGGTGTTATTGAAAACATCTCTGTTTAATTTTATTTATTTATTTATAAATGCAATATAGACCTTTAACTTAAGTTATACCTATTCAGATTCAAAAACATTTAATCATGCTTTTATGTTTTATCTGTATTTATTTTATTCTACCACTATTTTGAAACAGTTCTTTAATAAGAGAAGAAATGGCGAAAAAATATGTGTGTACCTCTTATAGGTAGGTAGATACCTACCTATCTGGCTGCTTAAATTTTAATGCCATTAATTTAAATTATCGAATTATGCCATTGTTTTTTACCTGACAACCGAAATTGGCCACTCGATACATTCCCACACGGAAGCCAGAAAAAAAAGAAAATGATTCCAATTTGAATGTGAATTCGATCAAATCAGAAGCTCGTGCGCCGATGTGGAGATTGGTCGCAATTTTATAATAAATAATCTGTGGCACGATCTCTACTACACGCGATTTTATAAAATAAAAATTTGAATAAACATTTTATAATTTGCTGTCAAATTCGTACCTAAACACCTAAATTATCAGTCAATAAGAAATAGAAACAAATAGGTTTCTATCTGTCTAAAACGTGTGCGAAATATTTAAAATGTTGCTTTTGTTATTCCAGTAAAATAAAAAATAGTTTCTAGAATAGGTATGTTATTTCGTTAAGAAGTAGATAAATTACTTATACTTACAATGTAATACTTAGATACTAAAATACATCATAGGTAGGTATACCTAATTATCATAAAATTGCTTTCCCTATTCAACCTTTGCATAAAAACAAAGTCATTTCTGGTATAAACTAGGTACCTATGTATCTATAGTTTTACTCTGTAGAGTAAAAATAATACAGAAATTATAAGGCAATTTTATCAAAAATTATAATTATGAATCACTATTCCTTAATTGTAATTTGAAAAAAGAAAATTTAAATTGCTCTTGAATATCGAAGAATCTAAAGAACATTACTTTTTATCATTATTCATTATTAAAACATTCTAAATTCAAACGTGACGATAAAAACGGGTTCCTAGACAAACATCTTCCATCTCCTTCAGTCCCCCGGTCGCCGCAGCTCTTTCAGTAGACATGCGACAAACAGTGACATTCTCCATCGCGGGCCAATGACAAAGGAGCGAGCGGCCATTGGCTGGATATGTCGCTGTGGATCTACTTATGTTGGTTTTATTAATTGAATTTTCTTTAGAACGTTTATTTGAATTAATTGGATTTTTTCAGATTTATTTGGTTTTATCCGGATATTAACGAATGTTACTTGTATGGAATGTATAGATTTCTTAATTTTGGGTTAATGTGATTACTTCTTTTTAAGACTTATCTAGTCGTACCTATAATGTACTGACATATTAAGTACCTACTTGTCTAAAAGTAATTAGTATGACCTACTGTTTGCTTTGTCAGTAGAAAGCGTGCAACTGAGAAAAGGTTCGAGGTTTGATTCCGGTCGATTAGGTAGAGATATTAAGACATATTTTTTGGTTAATTTCCTTTCCCTGTAAAGCGTCATCTGTGTTACATTAAGGTAAATCCAGGGACATACGCATTGTATTTGGTAATGTAAATATAAATTAAAATAATATGTAGGTACCTACACATACTTAATTCTTATTTGTACTGTAGTAAATTATTTGTGAAATCTTACTAAAAAATTTTAAAAAAGTTCCTACACAATAGAATTAAATATATTTCAATTCTAAAATATACAAATCAATTATTAAATGCGGTACATTATCAATCATTCTGTATATAAGTACTATTCTTAACCCGCCAACCGCGTCGTGTGCTATTAAAACACCATTACGCATTATAAACTCATTCTAAACTGTCACTCGTGGGCGGGCGTCACGCCATTGGTCCGAAATGTCACCATCGCCCGCAGCGCACTGTCCTCATTGGTCCAAAGTGTCAATTGTCGCGGTGCGTGACATCGACGTTGGCTAGACCACGCCCATACGCGTGTTCTGAATTTCAACTTTCAAGTGCTTTTACCTACTAAAGCTATTGTATGCAGTTTTGGCAAAGATCAGTTTTTATATTTCCTAATTGAGTTCTTTCAGTACGCATTTCGTTCAGTAAGTACTGAATGTAAGATTTTTGCAACGAAATTACATTAAATTTTACGACCATCTAGTTTACACTTTTAATATTGAACAAGGTTAGGCGTTTCATATTGCATTTAGAATTCAAACACATAAGGTATGCATATGTTTATGCAGTCACTACCAGATGATTCGCAGACGTTATTTATGTTAGTTTATGGTACTAAACAGCAGGGTCTTTTATACAATTAGACCACAGCTCTAAAGCCATGGCTGATGCGTCGACGGCTGAGAAAAAAGAGAAGACAATAAAGATAAACTGGCTTTCAAGCCCTCAGTCAGAACACAACAAATCGGTTGGCAGCTGACTCAACTAAGATTTTAAAGCAAACTGACTTTACGTAGAAAATATACTTAATAATTACATATACCTATTGATAAAATAATTTTTACACAGAGCGCTACTACCAGGCAGGACGGCTTCTATATCCTCTTAGAGCACCCTGGTCTGCCTGCAACAGATTGAGGTCTATATTCTAGGCCGCCCAAATACGGCATAAAATTTATACATTTTTAATGTACAATTACCTATTTATCAAGAATAGGTACCTAATTCGTTTTTGAAATATATTCTAAAGATTAAGGTCTACTTATGTCAGTTTTCCGAGCAAAACGTTCTTGGGAATGGACTGCTATTTAATTAGTTTAGACTAGAATTTCGTGTATGTTTTGTGCTTTAGAGATCACATTAGGCCAACTCTCGTGCAAAATCATTTGATAACTCATCCGATAACCACTACAGAAGTGACAATGAAATCTTAATTATCTCATCTAAGAATAACGACAAGAATAACAACGTATCGATATATACGTATAAACTTTCACTCTTCGCTAGACATAATTCTTGAAACAAGCTGAAACATATTTGTAAAGGATATGAAAAAAAGTACGAATAACAGAAATGTGGCCCAGATCTTATACAACAAAAAAACGGAGTACATTTCGTGAATACTACTATACTACGTCAATATTCGTTCACAGTGTACACAATGCAATGTAGTAGGTTACATTACCGCCACCGTGTGGTCTCATCTCGTCGCATTGCGCGGCGTGCGCGGAACTATTGATTGAGACGCGGACGGCGACGCCCGCACCGAGGTGACAAATG
>DWJN01005037.1:0-11823 GCA_018248895.1 Carystus phorcus
TGTTGTCGAACTAACAGATATGTTAATTTATTAACTCTGTCAAATCAATTTGGGTTTCTGTAACTTGACTTGACAATGATAAATCCGTAAACAAATCCGCAATTGACATACGATTTACGTTTCACGTTTGACAATAGATATGACAGTTTATTAGTTAATTTTTCATCGATCAGCCTTTCAGAAACCGGCGGATAATGTGATAATGAGTTGAAGATATAATTGTTACCTACAGATCGTATTCAGCGGCGTGTACGTGATAATAGTGTACTTCATGACGGGCCAGCCGATGCAGACGGACCGCGTGCTCATGTTCACGACCATCAACATCCTCACGGCGCTGGTCGCCCAGTCCCTGGGGCTGCTCATCGGCGCCGGCATGAAGATCGAGACCGGCGTCTACCTCGGCCCGGTCACCACCATCCCCGTGGTTCTGTTCTCCGGCTTCTTCGTCAACTTCAGCGCCATTCCCGGCTACCTTCAATGGCTGACGTACATCAGCTACGTCAGGTACGGCTTCGAAGGAGCCATGCTATCCGTGTACGGGTACGGAAGAGAGAAGCTTCATTGCTCCGAGGCGTATTGCCATTTCCGAACTCCAAGTTTGTTCTTAAAAGAGATGTCGATGGATCAAGCCAACTTTTGGGTGGACGTCGGCGCTCTCAGCGCGTTCTTTGTATTTATTAGAGTAATCTCCTACTTAGTTCTAAGGTTCAAGTTGAAGATGATGCAGTAGGGTAGCACAAAGGCTTCGTTCGACGGTGATATTATTCCCTTTTCGATATCAACCACGGATACTGATAGTGGCACTCGCGTGCGTAATGCTTACCGTAGTTGCGTAAAACTGACAGAACGCATTCACGGATAAATGATGGACGAGCGTAATTTGTCAATTTTACGCTCGCGACAACGATATTGTACGCGCCGGCGCAAAGTTGTTACTGTAGGATAAAATAGATTTCGAAATACATATATAGCTTTATAGGGTGCAGCTCGATTTAATTTGTTTATATAAACATAGTGGTTAGTTGTTAAGGTTTTACAGAACATTGGGCCCATGACTTAATTTTAAGTTACTTAATAATATTTTTTCATTTGAATGTATGGAATGTACAACCCTTTCTATAAGTGCGCTTGAATTTTTTAATAATAAATAAGGTTGTCTGTCAAAATTACGCAAAATAAAAGTGACAAATATCATATGTAAGACTAATAATAAATTATGTTTATGGTACCTAACTAAGTTATTGATCCTATTTTTGTTGTTTATTAACGCAACAAGTGATATTTTGTATTGAATGCCTAAGGGGTAGATGCTAGTGGTAATATATGATTTACCCCAGTTCCTATGAGCCATGTAACTCAGTCGTGAAACAACACTGTTTGAATGGAATGTGCGCGTCAATACTAAGGGGCCTATGATGGCTCGAAGTATTCTTTTAAAGGTGTTCTTCAGAAATAAAGGTGTCAGTGATTTAGGCAGGTACACAGTTTGAAATTTATTTAATATACTGTTTTACAACCGCAATCCCACTTCATAGTTTCCTAAAGTAGTTATTATCGATCATAATGCTACAGTAGCTAGTGTAATTTTGTTTGTATGTTTGCCATAATATCGTCGTACTTAAACTCTAGTACTTATAATGTGATTTGTATTGAGTATTATTATTTAATAATAAGAGTATTGTTTATTTTAGTTATTAGCGGCTAGAATTCAAGAACCAATATTATATGTGCTTGATTTTAGACACTAAAATATATTTTTAATTTATGAACGGTTTATATATAATATTTTATAATAATGTAGTGTTAAAGTCGAAGAGGTTTTGTTACTTCACAGTAATTCATTAGTTACCCGAACCTTTTTGTCACATTAAAAAACCTATCAAAGGAAAATAGGTAAAGACTTTTAATAAATAGATATATTAAAACATCACGTTTATAATATAGACAATTAGAATTCTCTGCATTTTGTTAGAAATGTAGTACTGATCTGAACGAAGACATAGTGCAATGTACGCATAGATTAAGATTTTTTTATGTATTACAAAAAAACTTTTATGTAAATTCCATGTTTTTGTATTATTTTGTTTATATTTATACATAGAAAGCAAAGGTACTAAGTCTTTTTGTGTCATTACGTTTTGAGAAAAGCTTAATGCCTTACAGTTTCATTAATTTTGAAACGCTTGCTCACATATTCTCAGACAGGGAATCTTACTTCATTCAGTATGTGTGTGACCGTCTATTATTTTTATATTTTATCGTGTTTGATTGTAGATATTTGTTAACACCATCCAGTTTAGGCTGGTTTTTAGGCAATACAGTATTTATAATTATTGGTTTTATTGATTCCATAATTATATTAATATACCAGTAAGCTCAAGTGCAAAATAAAAGTATTTTTCCTTTTCATAATAAATACTCCTCATAATATTACGCTGTTATATTTCGTAGTAACTCATATCATTATTTTTAAGGCATCTAAAGTTTTGAAATGTTTGTAAGGGCTGCAATGAATTCCAATTGATCTGACTTAGATTTTGACGTAAATTTGACACAAGAACCACTTTGTGTAATTTTGACAGAAAATAGCGTAATTTTGTCAGACAACGAGCCACGAGCGTGCATATCTACTCAATTATCCATAGAATATAGATATAAATTAGTTGTTAAATACCTTTTCATTAAGCTAAAAGTTTTGGTAATTCTCTATGTCTATCCTAATTACCTGTATTTATTAATTAATAAACGACTGTGATTTTTATAACCATGTTGTATTATTACTTGATAATGTTGGCTTTTCCTTGGCTAGTTATGTATCGGTGAGGTATTGACTATTTTATCCCAAAGATATTTATACTACTCTATTTAAAATTGTGTTAAAACTATACACTCCATTAAAATGTAGACAGGATTTGTTATCGATGGTGAGACAATTTTTTTTATTGTCTGTCTGTCTGTTTATGTGTTGATATATACACGGTACATGCTTGTGTCCTGGGGAAATTCTTAGTATACTTTTTATCCTGGTAAATAGTTTTGTTCCCGTTATATAACAGGTACATGGTATTTCGATGTTTGTTTTTAATAATTCGAAAGTCAAACTACGATATCGCTGCAACAAATCCCAACATTGTATGGTATTGGAGGAAAAAGCGGTTAGAAACTACCAAGGAGATTTTTCTTACGTTCTCTTAAGGGGAGAAGGACGGTTAAAGAAGAAATGGATATTTATGTGAGAGACGGCTTGAAAGAGAAGGGAGTAAATGTTGAAATGAGCTAATAGAGAAGAATGGAAGAAGAAGACATTGCACCGACCCCATATAAAAATGGGAAATGGGCAGGAACATCATGATCTCTTAATGGCTAGGAAGCTCTATATCAAAGTTATGTTCAAGCATTCTTCGTCTTTCTTCCTTCGATTTGTAATAACTTTGCGACATTAGAATACTCAATTGGCAGTGGTCCTGCTTGCCAAGCATGGCAATTCTACTCCTGGCTGGAAAAAACATATAATAAACATTATTCGTGTTAGTCCACAGACCAGAGGGATTTGTTTATGTTGATTCAATTCAATTCAATTCGTTTATTGCAAGATAAGGTCAAAATACATAAACATGGATGGTCAAATAAAAAATGATTGAATTGATTGATTGATTGAAAATTGAATGATTGATCTCAACAAATACTATCTTTTAGCTCTTCTAGCCAAAGGCCGCCTGGAAGAGATCGCTAATTTCACTCTTTGTATATCGTAGTTTTCTCTTTTTCATGCCGTAAGCATGCATACTAGCAGACGGGTTACACGATGGTAAGTGATTACCGGCGCCCATGGACATAAACTACACCAGGGATGTCATCAACGCGTTGCTGACCAAATATATAATGCAATATATCACTATCATATTATTTGGTGTAGAAATAAAAAATATTGTGTCTTAGTATGGGCGTGTGCAAAAATATTGTGTCATACCAGCAGATAAAAGATTAGGGAAGTTATTTGATAGATAGTAAGCCGTTTCTTCTCCTCGATGTAAAAGCACCTTTCCGAAACGGCGGTAGAATCAAAAATGACCGGCATAAGTGTATTGAAATAATACCTATATGAATAAATAAATGATTTTGAATTTTGAATTTAAGTCATTGCAATACGTAAGTAAGATATAAGAAGATAAAGACTAAGTTCAAAATCGTCTTTGGTTGTCAGCAGCCGGGTAACAAGATAACTCTTGATTCGACTGATCGTTTGTTAGATATAAATAAAAAATATATATATTTTTAAATAATTTCACGACTTCTGGCGCAATGGTCACCATGACGAATTGCCGTTTAAATGGTTCGATCTAATTTTCAGCGAAGCAGAAATTTGAATTGAGTATGAGTTTGAATTTCAAGATTTTAACTTACACCCACGACACGGAATCCAATGAGACCATGAGAGTGTAGCGCTATTTTATTATTTGGTTCACGTACTTTCCTGCTACCGTTCTAGGCTTCTAGGCCCTAATTAAATTTAAAATCATTTAATCATTTAAATATTTCATTATTTTAACGTCATTTGCGAGTAATAACCATTCAATCACTATTATAACTATAATCATACTCAAAGCGTATAAACTCGTAAGCAGGTGACTAGAAATAGGCACGCGGATAATTAGTTGAAGAATTGTAATGTATAAGCTAAATTTACATTAACTGGAGACTCAGAAACGATATAAAGTTAGTGTACAAGTTGGACTGGGAACGGCTAATGATTCTGTTCCTTTCACTGACAACTACGTTCCAAGTTTCTTTTTCCATTAGTAGATTTTACTCAATACAAAGTTAGTTGAGAAGCTTAAAAGCAGTTATTCAATGAGTTCTAGTGAACGTGATTAGCTTCTGTTCGGTGTTACAAATGTAACACGAGAAGTTGAGCGTTTTTTATTAGATTTATTTACTAAGTACAGAGGTATTGTTCGCTCGGAGTAAATCCTATACTATGTACTAGGGATTTATATTCTAGAGACGTAATGAAAAGTTAAGCTACATGTGAAAGCGCAGCTTGAAGGTAAAATATACTAAAATGTAGATGACAAACGGCTGGAAATCATATGCATCAAGTTCTGCAAAGATTAGGAATTTTATATGTATATCTATACTAATAATATAAAGCTGAAGAACTACTGGTTGGAATTGAAAAAAACTTTTTTTGTTGCAAAGTACAGTAACCGTGGACGGACGACCAATAGGCGCTAAGCATTGATGAAAAATGTTACAAAAACGAGACAAATGTTGCAGAATCATGCAAATCACCTTTCTGAAATTTGAAAATATCTGTGTGAATAAATGATTAGGAATTATTACTTACTTACTTACTTACTTACATATAGTGTGTGTGTTTGTGTGTGTCTTGTGTGTTGTCCATCGCACCCATGACCGAAGGTAGCCTAGTGTGAGGCTACGAGTGTGTAGCGTTATTATTATTATAGTTTCATAGATCGCGATCACGGTTGAACTATGGCCGAATTAACAGAAAGTTTGGTGTTTCGCCGATTGTTACAATAACAGGTTAACTAGTTAGTGAAAATACCAATCGAAGTAATTTCTCGCACTTCAGCAAACTTCGTAATCATGTTTACGAAATTAATTTACACTGAAACTAATTTCGGAGGTATATTAAACTTATATATTAAACGTGCTTTACCATTACGCAAAATAATAATAAATTTGTACTCCACGATAACGAATAAATTGGATTAAATTCCACATATCTAGCACATGTCATTACTTATAATATTTAAGTAGGTAAAATTTATTGGTAGAAGCACGATAAGTAGTAATAAAGATAAAATGAAAGAAGCCAGTAAAATATTGAGTTAATAATGATAATAATTACGAGTATAATCGTTACATGAAGTCTCGCAACATGGGATTTGGGTAAAAATTTTAGACCGTCCAAACGGCCAAATCTATAGGAACCTTGGTCATGTTATCAAGATTCAATTTAGTTAATAGGTATAACGTTTAGGAAAAGTTCACATTAGGATTCTAATATCATAGCTTCGTTAAATCAGCCGCATGGTGATAGTTCGCCTTAGGATTATATTATCAAAATTATATATAAAAATAAATGTTTGTCTGTATGTCCTTTATAGACTCTGAAATGGTAGAAGAATGGGAACCGAGGTTTTTAGCAAATTTGTTCAGAATTCTCTGATAAAGGTTTTGGTACCAAAATTATACCGATACATGGTACACATGGTACCTATAAGTTATAGTCGAAATGTTGATTTCTTCATATGCGTAGCAACGCGCGCCGTATACGACTAGTTCATATTATTATTGGTATTACTATCATTTTGTGAAGCCCGACTGGTTAACTACCACTTGTTTGAGCTGACAAATGATCGTGATCCAGCTAGGGTTTACAGAGGCAGTTTCTTCCCGCCAAAAACCGCGACATGGCGATGCATCCTAAGGAAAGCGGTGACACATCCGACCAAGCAATGACCACGACCACTGTCAAGAGTGCACGACTATGAAGAAGAACCTTTCTTACCTTTCTCTCTTTAGCTGACTACGTGTCAATAACCTTTGGTGTTGCTGATGACTGAGCGATGGTGACCACTTGAAATAATATCATTCGTCTGCTCGTGTGTTCGCTAGTTAAATAAAAAACTTGCAGAATACCCCTTGCTGGATAGCGCTTGGCTTCGACGTGACCTTTTTCATACGCCTGACGTGATATTACGTCTTATGTAAACTTTACGCCATGTTATTGCGCTGTAACAAAACTTTCGCAACATGTAGGACAGCCCAAGTGTAATAGATATTAAAGTCAAAAAGCTGTGTGAAATGGTAAAACAGTATTTATTATAATACAATATATGTGAAACCCTGCAAGATCCAAAACTATTAAAGAAAAAATATTTCGCTGCGAAAGTGTAAAAAATATGGATTTAATATTTTGTAAATTGATTGTTTAAGTACTTATTTATTTATTTTAATTTGATTTTATAAATATCTATACCAACAACCGATGAGTTTTATTGTATAAACGTGTTATTACGGCAACGTTGTCCAGTGAATAATTTAAATAGATGTGATATAATACAAAAAATTTGGATGATGGATACCCTTAACGGGTTTTTGAGTCCACAGTAAGAAATCTAAGCCGATATTAAAAGACACTTATAATATTAGAATTATAATAACATATTAATCCGTAGGTACTCCGCAAGTGATAATGTATGTGTGTTCTACCCTCATATATCACACGCCGCGTTTAAATCATTTAAGGGTTGCCGAAGGGTTTAACTTGGTATCATGTTTAAATATTAAGTATTGATATATTTTTGTTTTCCTGCACTTAATACTGTATTTGGGTGTAAGTAAAGAAATATAGGCTGAAAAAAATATAATAAATTTCGATTATAGCAACGGAGACATTCTAATACGTATATACATACCTCGGTAACTTCATGGCTTAAATCGACAAAGATAGTGAGTCCCTCTTTTATTATTATTATTTATTTAAAAATTCAAACAGCAAATATTACAGAACGTTTGTATGTAATTAAGCCAATTAAAGCGCACATAAATGCATAACGATCCCTTAAAATGTTAATACCTTTGTACTAACCTTACTTAATGTTGTGACTGTAAATTTTGTTTTCCTTGTGTGCAAAAAAAAATATTAAATAAATAAATAAAAAAAAAAAAATATTATATCAGTTACGAAACTACAGATAATAAAATTAATAAACAATTATAAAAATACTATTTAAGCGTATTACTCGTATATAAAACACCTGAATAGTTGATTTAAACACAAATTACACAGTTTTACATCAATTGGCCTGATTGCTCGTTCGTCGATTCATGATTTAAAAGGAACTCGGAATTACTAGTGTTGCCAGCACATATAAATCATCAATCAATATATCATATCAAACAATTTAGCAGTTACGACCCGCGTGGCGTAATGGTCACTTCGAAGGATCCTGGGTTCGATTCCCAGCGAGGCCGAAATTTAAATGATGAGTTTAAATTTCTGTTCTCGGTCTGAGTGTGTGTAATTGTATTTCTGTGTTGTCCATGGCACCCACGACACAGGGTATCCGAGTGTGTGGCGTTATTTATTATTTATTTATTAGTTAAGCCCCGAGAACAAACATTTGAGTTTAACAAAATTCTTGGTATACAATAAGAGTAAGTGAGAGAAGTGAAACGAACTGTACCTACATCTTTTATTCTTGAACAGTCATCCACAGATATAAAAATCACAGATAATATAATACAGTTTAAAAAATCTACGCTTAGTATTTCCATAGTAATATTAGGTTATTTCTCAGATATATTTTAAGTATGTTTAATTAGCAAAAACAGAAGGTTAAAAGGAGAAAAAGGATAAAAGAAATTAAAGGGAAACTGAATATGCCTGGGGATAGTGATCGATGAGTCGATTTTTGAAGGAATTCTTTTGTAGATGGCGTTGTTACATTGCAGAGAAAAGAGAAAAACGGAACGGAACGGACTAAGCATAGGATCTCAAGAAGAGAAGGGGTCCTGGGTGATAAGAAATCGTTTTTTAAGATAAAGAGCTAGTTTGAATAACAGTGCTTGAATTAAACAACTACCTTATTTGAGAAGACAAAAAATTTAAGCATTACTATTAAAGCTAATATGATATCAGTTGAGTTTAAAGCGATATTCAGACACTCGTATTACCAACGATCGAATATGAACCTACACAAATTTAGAACTTTATTCCACGTAGTTATCCAGCTTTTAGAATATAATGAAACGGTAGTTTATCTCAGTAGCGGATATTATTATTTTAGTTTTACGGGACTTCCGCATTTAAGGCAACGGAAGCAGAATAAAAGCTAAAAGCTAAAGCTCGCTGCTTGCAACTTCGACAATAGGTGTTTTATGAAATAGGTATTTACTGCGAATCCTTTTACCAAAATGTAGACTTTGTGGGATTACAACCCCTAAATGGAGAGAGAAATTTGATTATCGCAGAAGAAGGATTAGTATGAAATCCATTATGTTGTCTTTTGTGTAAAATTTCAATGAGATTAAAGACAGTACGACGTTTTCCACACATTACACACGTTTATTTAAAAACGTGTGGCCACATTATTTCTGGCTGTCCAACATTACCCGTAGATTTTAGAAGGAGATTGGTAGCTAGTCCAGTGGGTAACTTTGAACATAAGGAAACTCAAGATTAAAGTGGGTGGTAGTGGAACAGAGTTCAACGATCGCTAAACGAAGGCGTTCGTTAAAAAATTAACAAAATCCTGACGTTTAATACGATGCAATGTATGTAGGCTTAACTTGGCTGAATGGATGAAACTCCTTCAAAATCAAAAATCTAATCATGTGGACATTTTTTTTAATACTTTAGCACTTCATTATTTTCATCCTACCATCGTTTTACGATTTTAGAAAGGTGCCTTTGTAAATGGTCTCCGATATATGAGTCCGCACATACATATGTATGTACATATGTATTAAAATGAATTGTTGATATTGATGAAATTTTAAAATGATATTTATTACATTTGCTGATTCGAATTGAAGTAAATACAAGGTAAGAAAATCAAATAAAATTATAATATTAAAGCGTTTTATTATGAAAATAATCTCTGATAAAGAATAAGATATTGAATTCCAGACGTCTCGAGGTCATATAATTGGATTAAAGGTTATTAGAACGTGGAAATAAAAGCTTACTACAGTATCTAGACTTTGTTATAGAGATGTTGTTACGAATTAATCTGGTGTGGCCACTTACTGTGTCCAAAAGCAATTCCTTTATTTTTGCCTCATAAATAATATGCTCTTTTTCAGTGTGTCATGAAGCAGCGGCGAAAGCTGGTAATGAATGAACTGTCATTTATTTCTAAATATTTTCTTTTTCTTCTATTTTTAAATTTCGAGCATAGAGCAGTTCAATACTAGGGTCGCCACTGCTTTGTGATAAAGAAGATTTTATTATAAATTAAACATATCCCGCCTTATTACAAAATAAGGGCTAAACCACGATTATCAAGTATAGGTTTATCTTTCATTCTATACTTTGTGCCAAGGTTTATTTTACTTGAAGTTAAAACCGGTACTTTGCTAGTCCACGTTTTGTAATAAGGCCGTTATAGTTTCAGTCGTGCACAGATGTATTGATATAAAAATAGTAATAATGAAAATAAAGATGGCATTACAGTGGCAACACTGGAACGCCAGCGTCACCTAGTGGCGCTAGATGAAGTTAGTATTGTTCTGGTTTAATCGTCGTCCGAGTACGCAAGTGGCGCAACAGTACAGTCTTTCGTTGGCAGTGGGCTGAGGCTGATGACTCTAAAATTATCCCGCGATCTTATATACCGTGTATTAAAATCAAGACAGCACTTTATTCTCGTTCTAACATTCTCTACTGGAGCCCACAGTAGGTTATCCTGATACGATGAGCGAGAAAGAACGCACCTTTGCCGTCATATACACAATTTTTTGCATAATATGACATACACAATATATGTTAGCGAGAAACTCTTGAGCTTGAATTTGAACATTTGACATACACTATGACTGATAGATCTGTCAACTTTACATCGTGGTATATTCATAAGGAAGCATATCACAACACTGTACACATCTCACACACTAAATTTAACACTTTTTTTTATCTGACACAAGTTATAAAAGTCCTAAGTTTTAGTTTTAGTTAAAGTGTTCACAATGATAATATTAAAAAAAAATATACGCAGTTAAAGTTTTTACAAATCATCACTTTAACAAATTCCTCCGAAAGTGTTTTCTTTTCCATTTCTACGTCCATATCACAACAATAACACTTTTCTAAAATTTTATTTAAACTTCAAATTGTCGCGTGTTTTTGTCGTATAAATACGTATCTGGATCATGAAATAATTTCTCTACAACCCAGTTTGTCCGAAGTTATTTGATTGCCGTTCTGTGGTCTACGGGCTTTGAGATGTGAATCTGTCTTGATTGACTTGGTGTTTTAGTTAATCTAATAAATGCTATAGTTCAAGTCAATTATAAGTGATCGATCGAGGTAAATAATATCGTATGGCTCAACTGTGGTCGGGACTTGGGTAGGATCACTATACAAAACTAATTACATCAGATATCAATGTGGAGTTTGATGGAATTGTGAAAGCTGATTTGAATCCCTTAGAACAACCAATAGCCGGAATCCATTAGAACCCGTCGGGATAGTTTAATAGAGATTAAGATGAAATACGGAGCTTTTGTAACCATATTGATGGTGTTATAGGCCAATTTAATTATTTGAGATTGTTATATTAAGCAAAAATATTTTAAACGGTTTAATTAAAAAAGAAATAATGTAGATAATGTTCTGAAAACTAAAAAATAATTCGGAAAATAATTCTAAGTAGCAGTCATCACACTCCTCAGCAATCTACGGCATTGACCCAAATATACAGGAAAACAAAATAAAACTGTTTCAAAAGGCTACTTAAGCTCAGCTCAGCTTTCGTCTTAACCCACCAGTTCATATTTGTTAAAAACAGTATAATACTCATATAATGCATTGATGTGTTGTGGCGACACCAATTATAAAAAGGTTTATTGGGTTTTACTTTTTTACTGTTCTCTCTGCTGTCTGGTGCCGTCCATTGTTTTTTTGACTACTAAAAGAAAACTCCTGTATTCGTATCGTACTTGTAATAAAGATTGAATTAACCAAATTAAGCGTTAATAGCCCGGTGGTTCCCGTCGATCCTATGCGATCGACAGAGTTAAGCAACTGCGGGCGCGGTCGGTACCTGGATGGGTGACCGCTAGTGG
>DWJN01005038.1:0-11822 GCA_018248895.1 Carystus phorcus
CCCTCTAACCCCCTTGTCACTGTCTTACTTTGTCGACCTCTTCCTTTCCCCTTGACGTGTGACGTCATTTATGGATGGCTTATTACTAATATTAATCTATACAACGTATGTTGAATGACAAGGAGTCACAGAATGAGCCATGGGAGGAGTCATTTGGGCCGAGGCAGTTTGAACTGAACCATTCTTTTTGGCCTGATGTATTTCTACCATTTAAATGAAAGGTAAACATACTAATTTAATTGAGCAGTCACCATTATTCCTTATCACTATGCTCTTGTACACGGAAGTTACCAACACTTGCTGGCCGCAAATAGCTAATTGCATCATTTGTTTTAATTAATTATCATTAAAATAAAAGGGATTATAGGCAGTATCACAATGAAACATATATTTATACATAAAAATATATTATTTATAATCAACATTATTATCATAAAACACTAATTTTAATAATTACAATACTCACATTTGCATTAGATTATTAAAAAAATAACATATTCTAGAAAACCTAGGAAATATCATTTTCATTAATAACATGGTTTGTTAAAATTGGCGGATTTGTTTTAGGTGGAATATTTTTTTAAAAGATTCATAATGATATTACAATACTGAGTATATAATATATATTATATGTAGAGCGGCATCACATAAAATACTTGTTTGTTTGTAAAAATACTTTGCTCCTGACAGATGGCGCTGCTTTATCCAATTAATACAATACACCTATATGGGTTACGAGTTTTTCTCTGAAAATTAAAACGTTAAATCTCTCCTGTAGAATTAAAACAAATAGCTAGGGAACTGTCGATAAAATTATAGTATCAAAAAGTAACTATCAAAATAAAGAGATTGCTCATTGGGCTATTAAAAACCAGTTTTTCGTGTATTTGTTTAAAAAACCAATATTATAAATTTTATGACACTTTATTATTATGATGAATAATTATGATATAATAATCAATAAAAACAACTATGCCACTGAGAACTTTGTAAGGATTTCGTAAAATAAGAAACGTTTAATTAATATTGGTTTATGAATTGTGAAAAAAAGGAATCCTTTTATTTCATTTTCCTGTACAACTGCAGAATTTAAACTGAAGTTTAACTTAAATAATATAACTTAACTAATATATTAACACTGATTAAAATATCACTAAAACAGTTAATCTAACTTCAGTATGGCACAACCATATTGTTTAATGACACAATAATTATAATTTCTGTTGACACATTACTTTCCTATTTATATATAACTAGTGAATAATTTAAAAAACAATGAAGGCGACAGAATTAAGCTTTATATAAATATCTTTATTTATGTGAACTTCTTTGTATATTAAATTTTTTTTAAAGTATTTTTTTAAATATTATGTAATATAGAATAGAATAATATTTGATTGACACCTGAAAAAATAAGGAGCAAATAAGAAGGACGTTTTGGAAAGGATTTTGATTTTTTTTTCTATAGTTAAATTATCTTCCGGTGCGCTATACACACTATCGGACCAAATTCTTAATATAAATTAATATAAAATCCACCAAACACAAAAATTTCAACATAATATAACTGTTTATTTTCTTATCACGTATTGTTGTTGATTGTTACAAATAAACAAAATAAGAGTGTTTGTTTGTAATATTAAAATACCAGTTTTTTATTAAATGCATGTGTACTAGGTATATACATTTTTTACAATATGAAATGAAATAACATTTTTTTACAATTTTTGTAAGTTTGTTCCAGCTAATCTCTGAAACTGTTAGACCTATTTTGATGGGACTTTCACTGGCAGATAGCTGTTGTAGTAAAGAGTAACTTAGGCTAGTAAAATCTGCAAATTGAACAATAACTTTCGTTTAAAGTCCACACGGAGTAAGTGGCAGGCATAGCTAGTACTAAATACAATTTTGTCAGATCATCATTATTACTTTATCTTTTCTCATTCAACTCAAAGGTAGAATATTAAGTACCGTCAATATAGTGAGTGTTTAAAAATAAATAAATAAAATATAGGTACTGTTGGCACACCTTTGACATGATATAAAGCTTATTTGTACAATTTTCAAATTAAAGATACAATTTAGAACGGGGAGAGGGGTGTTTGAACCCCCCAAAGCCCCCTTTCCTCCCAAATCTTAAAAACCGACTGTTATCTTAAAAAAATGAGCTAAGGATCAAAATTTCCACATTTAAACCACAAAATCCCAACGAAAGAAAATCCTCACTACGACACTCGAAAACAGATCCCTTGTGAGTATTTTTTAATTAAACTATAAACACTTGGTCACGGTCACACTAACCGTTCTATACACATTCTGTCAGATATAAACAGCACGATGTCACACGCGTCACGTATAAACAGCACGATGTCACATATTCCGTCACGTATAAACAGCACGATGTCACACATTCCGTCACGTATAAACAGCACGATGTCACACATCCCGTCACGTATAGACAGCACGATGTCACACGGCCAGTAAACGTGCCACAGTCAAGACGGCTGGCGGTAGGCTCGCAAGTTGGTCACGAACCTGTCCATCTGCCACTTGTCGTAGGTGACAGCGCCGCGGCCGTTCATGATGGTGTGCACCGTTATGTTCTTGTTGTACTGCAGCCCGGTCAGCAGCTGCAACAGATGTTACAAATTATACTTTATTTATTTACCTTACGGTAGGTTTTGCTGTGGCATTAGATTGCGTCCTGCTGAAAACCTAACCACTCTGTTTAATCAGTTCCGCTGCACAAGTTTCAACCTTATTTCAACTAACTTAACAATCATAATTCCTCGACGCAAAGTAACCCATATGTATGACTTCAAAATATTTTCATCGCTGACACTAAACATTTTATTTATAGCGGGTACTCACGATCTCTGTATTCTTTTTATTGTTTTACCGATATTTAACTGAGTTGACCCATATGTCTCGTGCGATTAGTATAGATTAAAAATGGAGTATTGTGGTGTTACGTATAAGTCGACATGAATACCTTCGGTGTGAGCAGGAAGTACTGTCCGTGCTCTCCCTCGGTGGTGACGCTGACCAGGAACTCGAATATCTTCCTCTCGTTCACCGAGTCCATCCCCTGGTTGATCTCGTCCACACATCTGGAACGATACACTCATTGTAAAACTAAAATATCAAGTGGTCATCGAACACTGTTCCTACGTTTGTCATTTAGCAGTTTTATTTATTTTGATCAAATTTAATTCTTGAAATTTGTAATTCCTTTCTATTGACGTTGCATACAATCATAATATATCCTATATCATTGTGAATCTAAAATGACTGCGGGTATTAAATGGTAGATTACATATTTATTCACAACTATCTCAATATGGGTATCAAACAAAAGGGCTTGACTAGACTATACTAGTGCTCAATAACAACAAAGAGTCCGATATAACTGCTTCCACAAAATGGTAGAACACACACTTTTTATTACACTAAAATGAAGTGTTTGTAATTTATTTCTGTCCTTTATTTGTATAAAAGGACTTTCGAAGTTAAGAAACGCTGATATATGTTTTAGTACTTTCAACGCATTCGTGAATATATTTACCGTGCGTAAGTACGAACGTGCATACGTATGTACGAAGTGCGTGCGTACGAAAGTGCGTGCGTACTGTTAGGATGGCGGTCCGTGGGTCCTTTTAAATGATAGTCCCGTTGCAGTGCTACTGGACTTTATTGTACTAATTATTGTACAAATTGACACTGTCGTAGTTTGCGACTGACTGACTCATTTTTACATATAAAGGCGCAAATTGTGGCCACGCGGTTTGATTGCTATGTCAGCATATATAAAAATAATGCATCGATTTATAACAGTTCGTATAAAATGATGTATCAAATATTTATATTACTTATCTATTTTATCGGTTATAGTATTTGCTTACGATATGGGAGTCTTTAAGAGGAGAGTGATATGCTGCTACTAAGTTAATGCGTCCGCCATCTTAAACTTCTCCACTTACCATCACCTGGGGTTGACGTCAAGCATTAACTTGTACTAAATAATAAAAAAATAATAAAGAAATTGATATTAAGTAAAATGCTAAGTACTTAATCAAATTTATGTTTGTGCAAGTATTCCGGTAAAAAAATAGTCAATTCTCATAATAACTGTCAAATATTGCAATCAAAATAAATGTAAGAATTGTTCGCCTAGTATCACGACATTTTACTAGGGCGTCACATGTTATGTTATATTGGTAATATAATATATGTTATGTTCAATGAATAATGAATTTTGTTGCATCTCAACTGTCGCCCTGGTTAATTATCATAATCCGCTAACACTTATGATTACTCAGTGAACTACCATTAAAAGAACATAGTTCCAGTGCAGTAGGTAGATGTAAACATATTGTCCTGTCGGAGCGTGTGTCGGCCGCGTCGGGCGCCAAACAAACTGCCACAATTAAGTCGCGACCCGGCCGAGCGCAGTTCAACAGTTTTTCCCTCGTAATTCTATTACATTATTAACTTACACCGTGTTAAGGAAGCAGTGATGTTAGATTTCTGTTCAAATATCGACAGATTTACGCATGTTTTTATATTGTTGACGTGTTTATTCAAAAAGAATGATATATTTATAGTGCTTTGTACGTAATTTTTTTTGATGTGGGTACAATTTAGTGATTGCAAAACGAAATTTTAGGCAATTGTTTTTTTCTCTTTTCGATCGGAACAAAAGTATTTTGAGGAACTATTTTACCTGGATTATGGTGACAACTTTCCTTTAGCTGGTTCGTCTGTTCTTTCGTCGGTTAAAAAACTGTAACGCTAATACACTCATGTCATGTTTTTCAATACTTTATAGCCCAATATATGTACAAAGGGTTTGATTACCTTACCACTGAGGAAGCTTAGAGCATACTCCACCACGCTGCTTAAATGCGGATTGGTGGCGGGGTTAGTGGCCAACGTAAGTGTCGGAACTTTTACAATGATATTGATTACTCATGTTATGTATTTCGTCTCAGTTGCATGGATCGTAGTCATATAAATGTGATAAAGATGCAGTTAAATTAAAGAAGTGTTGCTTGTACGATGTCTTTCGTATGAATCATCTATTATATGCTTACCTTAATAATAATATGTCACAGCTACACACAACGTAGAAGTTTGAAAAAAATGTTATTATTAAAAGAAACATGGATATTTTTAATTCTAGAGTAAACGGGCGTTTACTACGTTAATGTGCCACTTTGTATTACCACCGAAGATTACATCACCACTTACCATCAAATAGGATTGTGACCATTTCCATCAAGCATTTACTTTTACTAGAAATTCGGTCTGCGGTCGAAATTCATCCGTAAAACATGTATCAAAGAGTTACTTTACAAACGTAAACAACTAATGTGCTATAATCTTTATTATGCCTGTGTGTTGTGAAATGAATAGTTTTGTGTGCAAAGTTTGATTAAAATCGGATAAGTAGTTTAAGAATCCATCGCGGACAAACACTATGACACGTAATCTTAAATATATTATTACATTAAGAGTCGCAATATTATTTTGTTGCAAATCATTTGTTTAATACGTTACAAAGAATTAGTTCCATAAGATTCTACCAGATGGCGGTGTAAGGTAATTAATTGGCTAAACTGAGTATGTAAACCTTAGTCTATATATATTATGATTAGCGTTCTGCACTTCTCCTACAAATATGTGCTAAATTGCATACTCCTTCGTTCGCGCAATTTTCGTATAAAGAGGTCCAAAGTTTTTGCTTCACGTATTAATATATAGATTATTTTTTTTTTTACTTTTCAGATCTACATTTATTCATTTATCGATATCACACGGGTCGCTCACTAGCAGGTGAGCGTCGCGGCGCGGTCACGAGGCGTCGCTCCGCAAAGATCGCTCGCTAACTTAATACTTTAACTCGCCTCTCGCTCAATTGCGCTTAACGCCGCGATATCGCTTCGTAACTGCTTTATAACGCTGTAACACGATTTGAATAAGTAAGTTATGAATAATGTTACCTATTACCATCTACATGTACTGATAATATAGGTTTCGCGTTTTGCAACTTTGTACTATCGTCTGGGTTTAAACAAGAACATACTATGGTAATACTTGATGTCAGTTACATATTCGTAATACCTTAAGCGAGTCTACAATGTCATAATTTAAATAAAGCTATAATACCGGGCTATCAATCTGCGTGAGATATCGCCTATAGCAATTTTTATAATGATCACTAAGAATGCTACTGTATAAGAATCATTTAGTACGTAAGTAATTTTTGCGTAGATAAAACAAACTGATAATAGTGTTATTTAGACGCAGTTTAAAAGTCAAAATTCCTGTTCGTCTACGAATTATATTATCTTGGATTATTATTTGTGGTAAAGTGATCTGGAAATAAAAAAGCTAATAGGAGTTACAGATATCAGTTGGATGGTGTTCCTATCTGAAGATTAAAATCGATTAATGTTACATCTCCATTAGATATTATTGGTCCCCAAATAATAGTTCTCCAGATAGCGTAATTCATGCTAAAAGTAAATATACTAATATACCTGCAAATAAACAATTGACTCCATATTCTACTTGAGAATAATGCAACGCGATGCTCAATTTCGACGAATTTCAATCGTTTATAATTTAAAAAATACATAGATATAAAGATATACTTCAAAGTCTACTGGAAGAGATTTCTATAAGAAATAAACTATGTATGCACAAAGTTTCTTGTACATCGTTTCTAAACTATGTATATCTATGTATGTGTATGAACTGTTAAATAAAAAAAATAATGATTTGTCTGATTAGCTTCATCCCACTTATCACATTGTACAACAATTGAACCATCGCCATTATCCAAATCTGACTTTGAGCGAGCTAGAAGATTCATAAATGTCATACTCCAACAAATTTTCTAAGTATAGAAGTATGTACATAGTAGAACACTCTTCACATTCTTTACAGTTCTTTGTTTGCTTACAAAAATACAGTAACAACTTCTTTAAGTTTTTACACTTAAACGTTGTCCATTGAAGATTGGAAACATTGAATTGAGTCGGAGAAAACTTTCCCCGACGCTGACCTGACTCTTAACATCACAACGAAAGTTCAAATCGGTTCGCGTAAATCACAACACGTGGAAAGTAACTTCGTTTAATTTATTTAGAAGCTCTCCGAGATTTCTGTATTACAAATGAAATAGAATAAAAATTGTACGACATACCTACTAAATTATGCGAAATTCATTATCTAGAACAGAACAAACATGTTTTAATATCAATTTAACATTAGATACTTAAATGTAAATAGTGTTTATTAAATAATTTTCTTCAAATGTTTTACGATACATTTCTACTAGTATCTAATAGTTTGTGGTAATATATTTTGTATGTATACTTCAATAACAATTAAACGTTTTATATCTAAAGTTAGACAGTAAACTAAAATGGCTCGTAGAAAATATTGTAAACGCGGGGATATAATAAAACCCCATCACGACACGACAAATTGACGTCATCTATCCCGCTCTTGCTAACAGTCGCAACATATCACTCCACGCACGTCCTCGACATTTTTCCTTTATATATTATTAATACATAAGTACAGCCATGCACCGCTTTTCCCTGCGAATGTCGTATGACGCCGTCCTTTTCTATATTGTTGGGTCTAGTTTTCCCAAAGCGACCGAACCCCGAGGGTAAAACTCCCTAGGGTTCGTATTGACTCTACTATGGAAGGAAAGTTATCTGTACACCTATTGTCGGCACCCCTGCCTCATCCCATACTGCCGCCCGTGAAGGACTTTCTTACGCGTTTTACGTTTTGTTTTATTTCGAGTACGTTTCGACTCGATGTTGTTTGACGGTTCGCGTTGATTTGCTAGACACTTGTTGATTACGATTTGCCAAGATTGTTTTGGTTATCGGTAAAATTTGTTAGTGTTACGTTTTATTCATTTTGTCATTTTCATCACGATAATGTATAGATTAACTAGATGTTAGCAATTACGGCAATTAACCGAGAACATGTTCTGAATAGTTATGTGTCTATTTCGATTACAAGACACATAGTAGTTAGTATTGATGAGGAAAGTTTCCTAAAACCATTAAAAACGCCAAATTAAGCTATTGTTTTACCGTAAATACGTTTTTAAGAATATCTTATTAAGTTCCCAAACATACTTATATATACTAACCTAAAGTTCAAAACACCTTTTTTTACTATTCATAACCTTGCAATTGTATCATTTTTTCATTAAATCGGTCGTCTTTGAGATCTGATTTTAACAAAACTGAGCAGTTGTCGTTTTAAAAAAACACGATATCGAAATGTACTAACAATAATAATGAGATCTCTCAGTAATTTGATCCGCCCAGACTTAATACGATTTCGGGTTAGTACACACCGGACGCTAATTTGGTAATGCGCGGGCCACGTGGCACGCGACCGACACGCGACACTGGGATGCGACTGTGCGATTTGTTCACTTCACTTATTTATCGTGAACGACAAACAAAATGTGCACATAAATGACACTTCGAATATTGACATCGGACACCGGATAAAAAAGTTAGTCGCATTGGTCCCGGATTAACTGTCTTATAAATAGAAGAAATAATACATTAAAATAGTAAGGGGTTTAAAGAACTCTAATATTCATTGTACTCGTATCTAAGCCAAACTTTCGAATAGAGTCAGCTAACAGCTGTATAGTTAGTCTCGTCTGGTTTAGCTGAATAGTCGAATAGTGTTAAGTGTTTGCACAATTCATATGAAACTTAGATTAAATCTAGAATTATTTTAAAAACGGATGCCTTTCACCTGGTAGATACAGAAATGATACAGAAATGGTTCTTATTCATAGAATCTCATACATCGTCGTTACTTACCACCATCTCCTCGTTTGTTTGCCGTTGATATAAACATAAGTCTGTATAATCGATGTATTAAAAACTTATCCATTCCGTATTAATACCTTACGTGAGGCAAATCTAGACAAGAATTGTAACAATCTAATACCTGCAAGTGATATAAATTAGTTAGCGTACCCATAAAAGGGAGTGTCGTCGCACGCGCTGCCGTGTGCGCCGCACACGTCGACAAACGAGCACGACTAAACACTCATTTGGATTATTGTAGCGTAATCGAGTTACAACGATTGCTGATTGTGTCCCTGCCTTTATTTCATTACGATAAATACAATTTTTTAATAAAGTTTAAAGTTGTTTTCCTTATTTATTGATACGTTATAAAATGTTCAGCGAGGATCTTATAAGTTTATTTCATAAAGTAGTACTGGTGAAGGTTTAAATATCAGTTCAATGCAGTTTTGTAAAGTTGTCCTTTCATGAATAGGTTATTCGTGACGGATAACATTTGTCAATAGGCTGTATTCGTAGGATAAGCTTAATCCTAATTCGTAGGATATGCACTAATTTCTGCTATAATTAAAGGCAATTTATGTATTCAATTACATTGGAATTTATTTATAAATAAATATAATATAACGTTACAAACTCATAGTCCCATTAGGATTCCATGTATCGTAGATGCTATGGACGAAATAACACACCCAGACCGAGAATGGAAATTAAAATATTATAAATTTGCAGTATTATGTTGAAAATTACTTAAATATGCAAAATTTTTATCAAGTTAGACGTCTGGAAGTGGGTTTAAATTAAAAAATTTCATTACATTCACTAATACAAATTATGTAAATAATAAGTCAATTTATTTGCAAAAGTCGTAATATTTGAAGCGTGATCGTATTATAATTAATTTATGTTTACAAAGATAGCTGGTAGCACAACTTTGCCCTATTTTAATGGTAATACAGTAATATGATCCCCATTCTTTAGTAGTACAATTAGGAGTACCGATAAACCCATGCATTATCTAGTCATGGCTAACAATGGAAAATATTACCCTTGGACAAAAATGGCTATAATATTACAAGTGGGGTGCGAAAGTAGCATGTGTGAAATCACAATGGTTTAAAACTATATTTACGGAGACTGGCCGGGAGTATGATGGATGGATCTCATGATTCAATTGTGAGTCTGTTATAAAGTTTATCGTAAACACTGAGATATTTGTACTCAGGTCATTTTGCAACAGAATTCGATCAGTCCAAATGACTTTCGTAGATTATGCATTTTTTTGTCGCGACTATAAAACAACTAGATATACCAAGCTGTGACTATTATAATTCTGATAAATAAACAAATAATCTCTCCTCGCTTTAAACTTTATTTGTGTAAGGAAATCCGATGGTCAATTAATATGCCCAAGGCATATGCAATACTGGGCAAAATGGAAAGATGGGATGTACCGGTGTCTGGACCACGACAAGTGGTTTATCGGTCAAATCAAGCAAAAGAGTGATAACTGGACTGACTATCGTCACTCTTTTACTTACCAAATGTCAATATTTGTTCTTCTTTTATAATTATGATGTCTAACTATCGATAGTTGATGTATTGATAGCTTACTTACAAAGTCAAAAGTCAAAGTCAAATTATTTATCTCATCTAACGAAAGTCAAAAACTACTACAAACAACAACCTCAGTAACATTATACATACATATTTTATAACACAAAAATATATTGTTAATAGAATCAGTTACTGATCTAGTAATCGATAGCTGATCAGATAGTAATATCGATAGTATGACTAGTTTTCAAGGTCTTGATAGTACTTCTAATATATCGATAGATACTCGATAATTAGGTAACACTGTATTATACTAGCCCGGCCAAAGGTTGCCTAGAAGAGAACGGACTAGTAATAAGATGTCCTTTTGTACCGTGTAACAGTTCATTTAACTGTTACTCTGTGTATATAGTAAAGAGTATTCTATGTACTTATTAAAAATATTTAAAAAGAAACTTACCCGCTCCTACTCTCGCACAACTGTATCCTTATTCCTTAGAATACCAGATCTTTTTTAATAAATTGTTAAAATGACAACACATCAGAACTAACAATTTCATAAATTAACTTTTATACTGCAATATGCATAATTAGTTTATTTTCGAATCCATAAAATTTTCTCATACCAGTTTAATATTTTAAGAAATAAAAGCCTTGAAAATGAGAAATAGTTTTACTTTTTTCTTGTTAAGTACAAAATTTAAGTACAAGTTAAAATTTGTTTCTAAACAGTTACAAAATCTTGTAACTTCAATGATGTTATATTCTTTATGTAGATATCAAAGTTAACGAAGACCGTTAAACAATTCATCTGTCTTAAAAAATAACCTAAATCGGGAATCGAACCAGGAACGTCTTTCACCCGATGACAATTGCGCTTAGGTAGAAACGAGAAAGAAAAACAACGTAATTGTATTCATTTATCATTTTATTTCTTATTTTTGTGATAGTTTGTTTCATGAACGATTACAATGTACAAGTCTTATTCGATATACAATCGCGTTATAATACGTAGCTACATATTTGATATTCAGGGAGAAAATCCCCACAATACTGTTACCTTTCTTCAGATAGAAGTGATTGGAGGATAATATTTTATATTTCGTATACATTTTTTCATTACTACATTTGGTATATTTCGTTGTGCCTTGTAAAATATTTTGTAGAACCCTTTCGTAATTTTATACAGGATATGTTTGGTTTCAAGATATGATTTATGTTCCTTACTTACACCATCCGAGTGCCTTAAACTTAGGCAGTTTCGCGTTAACTTAACAAACATAGGCCCTTCGCACGTGACAGACTATCGGTGACCGATTTTTACCGCCTTATTACAAAATAAGGTCTAAACCACGATTATCAAGTATAGGCTTATCTTTAATACAATACTTTAAGCCA
>DWJN01005039.1:0-11820 GCA_018248895.1 Carystus phorcus
CAGCCCAAACAGGGGCACCATAAAGGGCCATGGATCGCACGACCCCCAGGTACAAGCGCCTGCAGGACACCTCCGGTATGGTTTCATCCCCTATGTTATCCCTTTGGGGATAGAATTGATCAAAATCCTTTCTTAGCGTGTGCCTACGTCATAACATCTACTTCCATGCCAAATTTCCGCCCGGTCTGTCCTGTGGTTGGGGCTGTGCGTTGATAGATCACTATGTCAACAGAGTCACCTTTGAGTTATATATATTTAGATATAATTTTGATCGTTCCTCTACTTTTAAATAAAGTCAACTTGACAAAAAAAGTTGTATAAATTTAAAACAAAATTTTGATTATATTTTATCGAAGTATACGTTATTTAACCACTATTAGATTTTCCAAGTAATCAAATATTGTTGCGTGAATGTTAAAAGTTATACTGGATCCATTTTTTCTATTTTGTCGGTATCATAACAAGAATCAAAGAATTGTACCTTTCAATTACGTTAGTAGTTCGTTCGAAAAATGTTACCTCTTTAATCCCAATCCGCCATTTTCTATCGAGCCCGAAGGACCGATTGGGACGTTTCCCTAAATGAAAAGATTGTATCTCCACTACTTTGCCGGACTGCTGTGTTAACGGACAATCTAGTGATAATATAGATACAATTTACGGTAAAAATCCTATTAAACCCCTGTTTAGTCTTCGCTTGTAGTTGCACATTCTATGATATTTCACTTATAACTTGGAGCGCTTATAGTCCAGCGGCTCGCGTCAATCCTAAGCGATCGACGGAGTAAGTTAAGTCGATACCTGGATGGTGACAGTTAGTGGCAAAAAAAATCTTGAATTTCCGTGCTTTGGAAGGCACGTAAAACCCTCAGTCTCGGTTGTTATCGTAGATAAGATAGTTATTAAGTAGCCCGTTATTAAGTCATGTCAGAAGCATTCGGATGGCATGAACATTTCCGATACTTAAGTTGGCCACTAACCACTCCACCATTCTGCACTAGAGCAGCGTGGCACTATTCTTGAATCTACTTTAACATATAAAACTTTTCTTATTAAAACTAATCAATCGTTTATGAGTTCAGTGTTATATATACGAACAGAAGAATTATTGTATAAAGATTTCACGCTACATGGATCATAGTCACAGTGAAAGTGCAGTATAAAATATAAATTATTAGTTTTACCCGATGCGCGTCACTACGTATATTAAAAAAAATAATTCAAAGAAAAGTTTAGTATGTTATAACATAATCGTTTTGGTTCTGTTTATTGAAGAGCTGTTAGATATTCACAAGTAGGTCTAGTCCGATCGATCAGCAAAAAATCATAATTTTCGACTATAAATCATCAACCATGTGTCCAATCGACAAAATTTTGTTAGCAAAACCTTTTTCAAAGAACTTTGAACAAAGTTGCAAAGACATCGATGCTCTATCTTCAACCATTTCAGAGTCCATAAATGACAAATAAACAAACAAACATTGTTTTTTATATATATAGACGACGAAGTTAAAATACAATACACTTTTTAGGCATAGTTCAATTTAAATTTTACACAGGTACGTCTTACGTGTGTGTATCTGTAAATTGAACCGTCACTAACAGACAGAAAACCAATCAGTCACAAAAATATCGAATGCGCGCTGGATTTTTTCTTCTAATAATAAAACTGAACTTGACTGTTTTTTATATTTTACTAGAGAAACAATTTTTAGTTCTACCTGTCAATCAGTCAAGGTGGGCCTGATTGGAAGGGAGGTCCGTGCTCCACTTGACGAGGTGTAGTTACTATTTGAGGTTCTTCTTCCCCATCTGTTATCGGTTCTTTGAACTATGCGCCTATTGCCACTTCATCCGCCGAATTCTCTCTACTAATTATCTTTATTCTTCAACAGATTTCATAATTTCTGAGTCCATCCCCAGCCCAGCGAACGACCCTACACAATAATCACCATGCGGATCACCATTTGAAAGTTCTGGAGATTTTATTCATAATTGAATGATGAGTTTGAATTTCTGTTCTCGGTCTGGGTTATTGTCCTTGTCTTCGTGTATTGTTGCTGGCAGCCACGACGGGGAATCCTACTGTGGAATTATGAGTGTATAGTGTTATTTATTATGTGGGTCATTGCCATTACAGCCGGTTAACTCTCTGAGTTATGTCGATTATCCTTATTCTTCTAAGCATGTCACAATTTCTAACTCGATCACGTAGACCAAACATAGTTCCCCGTAGACCTTTGTGTAACTTAAAGGTTGTACATTAGGATAATATTAAAGTATCTGGACATATCGAACAACAATTATTTAAGTTACTAGAGGTAACTTTCTCAATAAAAATTAAAGATAAGTATTATGCTAAAGCATATAAATTTATTGAGTAGTCGCCCGGTGATACAAATCACGTAGAACATAATGTATTTGCACCTGTGCAAGTAATATTAAACCTAAAACCGAACTTATTAGAATTAATAATAAGTTAATAAGAAATACTGAACACAACGATAAGGTTCAGATACTATATTTTGGTAGACGGTTCATAGATCTAGGTACGTTTCAAGAAACCAACCGAGTTACGTTGGAGTAAGATCACTAGTTGAAAATAAGAATCATATTGGCCAATATGATGGGCATCTAACGAGCTTAGAAATCCATTCAACAAACAGTTTTTCATTACTGCCTTTCATTGTTTCAGTTCGAAATCGTAAAGATAAATGATAGCAATTATTAATGATCGTCTGGTCGCGGCATCTCGTCTGACAAATGTTTAGAATTTGTTAGAGCCATTCACCGCTTGACAATAGATGCTTCGTGATATGAGCTCTTAGACCCGAAATATTTTGTGTTATATGAATAAAAGTTTTTCCAATAACAATGAATGATCACTTCGCCTTATTTCGTACCGCGAGATTTTTAGATAGTGAACGGGGCTACTTTTTATCAGAAAATCTAAAGCTTGTGTTGTATAGATAAGTCAAAGTTTTGGTAGGAGGCCCCCGAATAAAGATGAAGGATTGGCTTTGAGTGTATTGCTCCATTTATTATTTGTATTCTGGCATTTCATGCGTCCTATGCTAATGTTCTCTTTCATTTTCAGATATTATCCTGTTGTACTAACCTTTGAAAAGGGTCTTTTGTTAAAATTCTATCCTTGAATTCCAGGAAAATTTTCTTACTCGTAGTACCCTGATGAATTCACGAGGCAATGGCTCCATATTTCCTGTTACAGGTTTTTGTTTAGTTTGTAATTTAACGATATTTGTATATGGTGGAAGGATTCTATACCTCTATATTTAACTTCTAGAATAAGCTATGAAATGTTTTTAAAGTGTTTCTCTCTTGGTTTTAATTCTACTATAAATTTCTAAAAATTAAAAAAAATATATGAATACAATAAATAAATATAAACCTATAAGAATCCTAACGTTTTTATCTAAACGTTAGCTTTTAAAGCAAAAGTAATTGGCACTGCTTCAGAAAAATTTTGGTTTACCGTTAAGAGTTGGGAAACTTAGTCCTAAGAAACTTTCGAAGTAATTTGCAGTAAATTCCGTTTATTTATTGATAGAAGAATAACAGCTTGAGAATTTTTTGTGGAATAAGATGTAAGGCGACGTCAACCCAGTAATGGCTCAGAACAGGGTACAGATCTCTCATCATTTAAGGAAATCTAGAGTATTCTCCAACACGCTGCTCTAGCCAAGATTACTCGAGAAGATGCGAGTTAAAAAAATTCGCTAAATTTCAAATTTGACTCCATATAGACTTACACAGAAATCTAAAAAAGGAAAGCTATAAAACCAAATAGCTCCAACGAAAGCTCGTCTTTTAACAAGTCACGTTTCCAGATGATTTGAGTCCGTGTGTTTGTTTAGTGAAGGGACCCTGCATGTCACCTTTGGTCCACGGATTAAATGGACGAGATTACATCTTTCGATTTAGAAAAAGGTCCGGTGATGACGTTCCAAGGTGTTTGGGACGAAAGTCGTTTCCTTGAGAAATTGAATTAGGGTTAAAATATCTACGACTTTTTTGTAATTGAATTGTATGTAGTGTTCTTGAATAGGGCTTTTCTTGGTGTTTTGTGTTGTATTGTAAGTTGAAATTGTCGTTGAACCGAAGTGTTATTGGAAATGAAGCAACTTGAGCTGTTGTGAATAACAAAAATGTAACAACGTGTTTAACAAAGAAACTTTCGGAGTACATTGAGTATTCAGCAAATTTATCGCTTAACACTTCTTCGGATGTTACTAGCTTACTACTAAACCCTTCAGAATTTTGGAACTGCTTTTAGTAACATTGTTTCAACACTTTAGCGTCAGGTTTTCTATGGAATAATTAGGATAATTTTTATTAACAAAGCTATGATATTAGGACCTTTCCTTCGGAAGTCATTTGGCTTCTTGGATAGTCTAATCGAAAAGTTTCTTATATGTTTTTAATTGTTTGGTTACCTGTCACCTACTAAAATAATGTTTGATAAAATTTGAATGTTTATTTTATTTAGCGTTTGTTTGTATAAAGCTTACTGTTTAGCTCTTGACGATTTGGTCGTTATTTTGATGGTGCTTATGGGAATGGGCTTATTAGGGAAGAATAACTGTATACAGGAAAGTATTATACTTTTCGTACGTTGTAAATTGTTATAAGAGAACGGGGTTACGATGAACGGCTGAATGGATTTCGTCTATCTAACATTTTATCCAACTCTGCAGTTTATAGCTTACTGATTCTATTCAAAATGCCAAATATCTTTTACTATTCCATATTCGAAAGTGCCTTTTTAGTAGTGATGGAAAGCTGTCTGTCCAAACGTCGTTTACTTTGATATCTTCCGGCGAATGAAACTAAAGGCAAGCATTTGTCTATTTCAATTCCTGGCGTGTTCTTGCTCGTATTATCCACTTATCTGTTTTTTTCATACAAATGAAACTATTCTACTTTAGTACTTTCCGATAATCTTTGTAATGAATTATGTCAATGTCACTTATTGCTTAAACTTTTGCAAGAGTGCAGTAATGAGTCTCTAACATTATTTTTATTATACTTTAACTTGAAAAAACAATAGAAATATCTAAAGTACACCTTGCCTCAGTCTACGAAATGTAAACTGATATTGAAACCACAAGCTGCTCAGTTATTCCGTACACTATGTATTGTCATCGAAAAAATTGTAACACACATAGAAATTCTCTACAGAACAATAATGACATTACGGTATTGTAACAACGATCCAGGTTAAACGGTCACAGTACGTTTCAATGAAACAAAAGATAGACGCAGATATTTTTGTTTGTAAGGTTCTTTGTTGAGTGAAGCCGCGGGGGCGTATGAAAGCCCCCATTCACACAATACTCGCGTATTATTCCAATTGGAAATGTACTGGGCTACGTCTCCTCGTTAGGGATTACGTTTTATGGCTTCGAATATATTATTATAATTGTGTTGTATTACTCGTAGTTAGACGTCGCGTCGATTGTCGGGAATCGCATGTCTGTAGGCTATTTTCAATATCTTGTGTTGGCTTCCACGTCTTGTATAGCGTCTCCAGTTTTTAAAGTATCTTTATACATACCATTCTTTTGTTCATGTATATGTCAATGACCTCTTTTTAAACTGTTGTTCCGATGTAAATGAATCTTGTGTTCGTTCACTTCCACTCCAATTCACTTAGGATTTGAGAGTGGTTTAGATTCACAATTTGAATGATCGATTTTTTATATGTTAGTGGATACGATATGCCTCATCCCCTACTATAAGTATGATCATAAAGTAGTATATGAAAGCATTTTCAAGTTACCTTACTGACAATATTGTACTACACCAGTAGACATTATGCAGGGTGGTACGTGAGTCCGCTTTTTGTTTCCCGAAGTATTCAATCCTAAATCATTTGTAGACACTTGTGAGAAATAAGGGTTGTTCAACATTGGCAACCCTTGTACATCAATCAAACGACGAAGTTTAACGAGGAAGGTTAAAGTCGGATAAGATATTTTTATTATTTAGGTTTTGTAAACATTTAAAAAATATACTGTCTTAGTACTGGTAATATTTAATGTATGTCCGAAAAATAAAGAGTCCTTTTAAATTTTTCTCCTGTGTCTGTCGATCAAAGTTTCATTTCTGCGAATCTACAAGCCGAAAAGTCTAATTAATTAAAAAAAATAAATAAGAAATAGATGAAAATAAATTTCAGTAGTTTTTTAATATTATTTTAAAGGGTAGTTGGCTAAGCGACATGTAAATATATTACTATAGTTATAAAAAATCGTCAGGATCTTTTATTTGCTTCAAAGACAAAATATTTATTGTCTTTTTAATTTCTAGGCCATTAAGGGTATGTGAGGTAGTCATATAGAACTACTTGAAGATACAATTAAAATTTCGTAAACCTATTGCAATCTTATTTAATTGATGATTAAATATATCCAGCCTATTAATATTCTCATAATTTTAATAAACGACGTGAGGAGTTACTACTTGAGCAATGATAATAAAGTTCAAGATGGCAGACATACTAAATATGTGAAAGTAATACGACACGATCTTAACAGCTAATAACATAATCTTAAAAATAATTAAAATCTATTCCTTCTTTCAGACTACACGTATCAGTCAAACACTAAAAGAAGAATAACCGTCATTTGTTCATATTTTACCGTGATCTATAAAGATTAAGTAAACGACGACAAACCTGCCTTCGTAGTGATAAATTTTGTCGGAACGAAAGTCCCAGGAACAAAGTATTCTTCATCGGGGTCGATATTTTCATTAGATGTTCTTCAATGGAGGTTTGTAATGTCATTTGTTTACCCTTCTGAAACTATGAATATCAATATGTGTGCGTCTATTGTATTTATATTAGATTTTAAAGTTTGGTTTGCCCGAAGATGAGTGGTTTCATAAAAATTAAATTGTATACTATACCCAGTTTTATATCCATCCCATGCTAGCATTCGCAAATATCTCACGATACCGTGTATTCGTAATATCATCCATTTCCTCTTAGCCGTTATGATATGATTGAGTAACAAATTTTCGCATTTATAATATTATACAGCATATATCTAAAGCATTCTGTTCTAAAGTAACATGCATATAAATGGCGTAAATCAGGGAAGACGTAAAGAGATCTCCAAATCTGTTGTCGTTTGATGTAACGAGCGATTTACTCTCAGGAGTCCTAAAGAGGGTAATAAAATCTAAAGGGAATCCCGCCTTATTACTGGGCCTTGATGGACATTACTCTGATTTGGCGGAAAATTAAATAACTTCCGTTCCTTCATATTATATGAAGCAGTAAAAACTTACGTTGTGTAAGATGCTTCATCGTTGAGTCCTAAGAACTTTTTATCTTGATGATATAATATGGTGAATAACGAGGTCACTCGGTGGGTCATTTGAGAGTAGAACTCTGTATCATTCAGTATTGGATCGTGGTAGGATGTTAAAAGATTTTGAAACATGGAGTCAATGTAGTAATGGCCTACAAACGGTCACGGGTCTCTTTTTATTTGAGGAGGTCTAAAGCATACGCCATTACGCAATGCGGATTGGGGGGTTTAGTCGCCAACCCAAGTGTTGGAAGTTTTTATTACGCTTTATGGACTCTGAGGTGACGTAACGGTTATCTACAGTAATGACCAGGACCGATAAACGTCCCCTCCGAAGCACGGAAGCGCGTGCAATTAATGGTCATCCATCTTGATACACTTAAGTCATACATACTTGAACACTAAATTCATCCTTCAATGCACTCACGATGCATTCGCAGGTAAATCTACTAAAGTTAGATATAATGCGTTTAGTTAATATAGAAACATTTTGTTTTAAATCCAAGAAAAAATATTATCATTTCACTATATTTACAAGGGAGCACGTAAAATTATATGGAAGCTTTTAAGGAAAATGTGTAACTATGATTTTCTATACTGAGGATACCCTTTCATTTTCATGCATAGAAAAATTTTGCTCTTGTGTTATTAATAAACCTTGTTGCTTCAAATATATCTAGAGGCCACAGAAATACTCTGGTAGTTTTAACAATACTCTATTGTGGTACAATATCTTTCCAGAAAAATCTTGATTCAGCTTAGCTTCCAACAACGATTCGAGAAGGTTTTCGTTTAAGACTGATTTATGAATGTAAAAGAATAATTTGATATTGATTTAAATTTAAATTGGAAAAATATATTATGTTTTAGTTATTGGAATCTTAATATACATAATATAAACTAGGTGTCACAGTGTTCGTCCGTGATGGACTCCTAAACTACGTTACTTAGGACCTACGTAACCGATTTTATAGTCTTACGTCTCAATTTATAGTTTATATATGTATGTATTATTTTATTGCAATTTTCTTGTTTAATATCTTACAAAGTAAGTATTAGTTCCATAATATTCTAACAGATGGCGGTGTAAGGTAATTAGTTTGCTAAATTGAGTATGTAAACCTTAGTTACAACAACGCGTGGCCGGGCCTGTTTGTAAAGTATAAAATCTTGCATCATGTAACTATGACATTTCATTGAAACAAAATCAGCATTGAATAACATTGAAGTTAATGTAAAAACAGTGAAGTTAATATAAAAACAATCAAATAATTTTGATTGAATTTGATTGGACAGTGTCTGCTCGTTTTACTGTTAACAACGTACCAAACAGTTAAGAAATCCTTTTCTAACGAAACACTAAAAGTTTTCTGAATAAAACAAAACACATCGAATAAATTTTCCTGCAAGTAGATATAACCTTTTCCTAAGGACCTTTGCTGAAGTTATTTCTATAAACATCCCATGGGTTCAGCTTGAGACATCACGGGCGTATACATTTGGACACGAACGCAAATAAAATCCATCGGAACTGTTATATCGGATAAGTACGGTTGCAGAGTGAAAAAATGTCGAGACCCAACCCTTTGATGACTCTGAAACATTTGGCTGACAATTTTATGAGCACATTTCGATAAAAAGGAATTCATGACTGCTGCATTGTTGGATACAGCGATTCTAAGGATATAAAGCCTTTGATGTATCTTTAAGAGATGTGAAAAGGTATCGGTATTTTATCTTCGAGACGAACTCCTTTTACATGAGCCTGCCTTAAAATATTTCGGGTGCGTACAGTATCCGCTTACACTGCCGCATAAGGATGATTGAAGATAAAATAGCTATTAATCTTGATCGTGTATGTATTCTCTTTCTTTTTTACTTATGGATTTACAAATATATTATAGGGTAAAGGTAGTTTCCTAAGCAAGAATGAGCTTATTAAAAGTGAAACATAAATCCTTAAAATGTCATAAATGGAATTTTCCATTGTAGCTAGTCATATAATTGTAACGTTTACTCACGACATTTTGATTTTGTATGGAGAATACGATACTGTGAGGACGGGGAGACTTGACGGCTGACAATTGAGAGAGTATAATAATAAAGCCTGTCAATGTTATGTCAAGTTTTTTTCAGGTTTCTAGACACCATAACGCGAAACACGATACTAACGACATCTTCACGCACCGAATTTGAAACTGTTTTTACCTAATATAGTGAAGTGGAAAAGGTAGTTTAAACGTGCTAATTTTTAGAACTGCCCAATGGATATGCAAATTTCGTTTTGTATAAGATTCTCTATTCATGAGGAAGCCTATAGGCTATGTAGCATCACGCTTCTGGGTTAGTCTTAAATATTAATATAATTTGAAAAAAAAAGGAATCGCTGCCAAATTGTTTAATATGCCTGTATTGGAGTAATGGTTAATGACACGTTTACACCATGTACTACTAAAATGTTGGTTTTTTGGAGATCTAAGGACAATTTTGGGTCAAATAATTATACGAGTAGAATACATTAAAATATAAGCTATAAAACCTAATTAACGAAATCGGCTACTCTAGTATTAACTATCAAGACATGCTATGCTTACCGTAACTATTCGTTAAGCATGGATGGTAATTCTATAGTAATTGATATAAATACTTTCCTGTTAGAATAAGAGATGGCGGATCATGATAAACGATAAATCATTTGATCATAAAGGTCTCTGAAGACATTTGGATTACAACCTATGAATCATACATTCGGTAAATCTGCAATGAAATACAAAAACAACTGTCTTTCATCGCAATACGCCGAGGGAACGCTAAAAAACGTGCGACACGGCGACCTACTACATATTAATATATAGATTATACAATATTATATTCTGTTTTCAGCAAACCTTTTAACGAATCTACACGACGCAAAATAACCGGGGCTTACTTTCACATTTTACTCGTATTCAGTTTTATTTTTCTAATAACGTGAAGTGACCCCGTGGGAAGCAGAAATAAAAGATAAAGGAAGGTAAGCATTATACAGCTTTTTATACACCGGCTTTTGACATTTTGGCTGGAAAGATACTTATTTCGGGGACACGAAACTACTCAGTCCACAGTTATCAAAGTATTATTTCAACGTTTGTATAAACTCGCAATGATACTGATCTAGATTAAAGAAGAAATGTGTTTCTTTTTATGGAAAACTGAAAAATCGGATGACCTTCCAGATGGTAATTGGTTGCCTTCGATCCATTAATAACCTACTACTGAGCACGTCTCTCTCCTCATCACTGAGGAGGTCTAGAGTGTACTCCACCACACTACTCCAATGTGGATTGGTGAAGCGGTTAGTGTCTAACCCAAGTGTCGGACGTTTAAAAGCCACCTGAAGGACTCCAAAGTGGCTTACCTACTGTCATCTACGATAACAATCGGGACGGATGGCTTAAAGTGCCATCCGAAGAACGGAAATACTCAAGAATTTTTTTTGCCGCTAGCGGTCACCCATCCAGGTACCGACCGCGCCCACAGTTGCTGAACTCTGTCGAACGCGTAGGATTGATGAGAGCCGCCAGGCCATGAGCATTACTATATTTATAAAGTTAGTAATTGGTCACTGTGTCCCATTTCAGTAATACTAAAGATATGAACAATGCGTCATAAAATAATCGTACCTGAAAAAGGTTCTTTGTATTATGTGATATTGCGAGCAGAGCACAGAAAATATATTTAAAATTATAGAAACAGGGTGGTAGCTAGCCAGTCAGGTAAAACCCAATGCCAACCAACATGCAGGAGGAGTATCGTGATTAAACTAATATTGAGACCAAAAACCCTGAACAGAAGGAGGGAAGTACACCACAAGCAGTGAAGATTAGGTTAACATTGATGGAGCCTATCAATTAGTGGTTCACAAATGTGTATTGAAAATGATTTAAATGATGGGCGGATCATTTGCTCATTTATCTTTTAAATACGTTAAAACCTAAAACATTGTGTCAGTATAATAATCTATATGACAATTTAATGTGTGATATTGACGTACATATGTTAAATATATCTATCAGGTATAGTCATAACTAAGAATAAATTGGTCAAAGAAAAAGCAGCTAAATTTAACGCGAAACAATATAATCTTAGTAAAAGTTGAACAGATTGTGTGCTTTGCATAAAATCCAAGATAACTCCATAAATCGCTGGCTATCCGTTTTCATGTAATGAAACGTAAACATTTGCGGCGAAATTTTATAGGATTTACTTTTTGAGAAAGATTTATATGGCGATAAAGAAAATGGTTTTTTAATGAATGCGAATTACCTCCCGTTACTGCCGTATATACAGAAGATAGACAGGGAAAGATAGTTTAAAATTATTAAAGCAAAATTATACATTAATTCCCATTATTAATAATGGCATTATTGAGAGTATTAGTATCATTGATTACAAAATTTGTACATTCTCTGAACAATATTCTTTAAAATTCCTTAATTTATTA
>DWJN01005040.1:0-11820 GCA_018248895.1 Carystus phorcus
AGCAGAGATTTTTTAAAATACTAATCATATAAATTGTAAGATATTTGTTTTCTCGAAGATAATATTTATGAATTAAAACAATTATAAAGTTGAATAATAATCGTTGCCACCGACTTAAAAGCAGACTCCATAGTATGCATCATATTTCCGAAAAATATTTAACGTTTAATTAACGAGAACAAGTAAATATAAATAATAAAAACATTTTCCATTGTGAATTTAAGCTTTGTGAATCCGCATATGTACACAAAAAATTTCAATAAAATCGGTCCAATCGTTTATAAGGAGTTACATACGAATCTTTATATGTATATATAAGTCTTCTGTTTGTGTGTATGTCACTGAAACCCTTCTAAGCGGTTGGATCGACTTTAATGATTTTTTTACTGCGTCTTTAAATGTATTTGAGAATGGCTTAGATTCATAATTCGATTCGATAGAAATTAAATGTTTTTATATGCTCCAAGATAACATCTGCCGGGACATATAAACATAGAATAGGATATATAAAGAAGATAAGATAGGATATATAATAAAGAAAAGGGATATATAAGGATAGAATCCGTGTCGTAGAACTTAAAATGATGCATTTATTAAAATAATATATTCTTACATCCCTTTCATAACCCAAACTCAATACGAATATTTTTAAACTGTAATTAACGTATAGTTATCACTTGAAACCAATTGAAATTCATTGACATCCATTTATGAATTATCAAGAGCACACGTCGTACAAAGGCATGTAATTGGATGCTTTTAGGTGCGCTCACATTCAATACTGTTCAATGGTTAAATTCCCCATTATGTTCAGTATAGTTGAAACACCTCACAGATATCATGCCTTTTATATCTGAGCTATCGTATATCGGTTTAACTAAGTATAATGTTAAATAATTATTTTTGATCATTTATATTACAAATATTTGAAATGATTATAAATGAATGATATAGCCCTAGCTCGTAGTATCGCCCGTAAAAATCCTATATGTCATTCGAAATGTATAATAACTAACTACAATACTAATATAATACTATAATATAAAATACTTATACTAACTAACTACAATAATATTCAAATCAAAACGAATTCCTCGAAAAAATCTGCTTGTCAACCAGAGAAGTATTATAATTTTTAATTATTCCATTTCAAAGATAAACAACATTAATCTGACTGTTGAATATCTGCAATTAAAATTAACAACAGTAATTATTCCCACTGAGTTACATTATAATATACTGCAATAATAAACTGAAAATTAAATTATATTCTCTTTGCTGAAACCCGATGCGATAGCGGTCAGTTATTGAATTCTAATTTTAACGTTGACAACGAAAATTAACTTCTGTGACACCTACACGTTGTCGACTCTAAGAAAGAGGAGAACCCACATATTATTGGCTCGCTGACGCTGCAAAAAAAACATGCAAGAAAACTGCACTGTTGATTTTAGAATTGCAAGCTAAATGGTTCAAGTAAGGTAAAAACCCTACCACTATGCACGAGTACCTACATACTTACTACTGGGATTAAACTGGATGGTAAAGAACCAAACGGCCTCCAAACTTCCATTTTGTCTAATGAACAATGGTACTTGACAAATGTTAATTGACTTGGACTCAAAAATATTTGGAACCCTTAACATAATTTTTGCAACGTTGTACTTACATGGCATGTAAAAATACGTAGAAAAACACAACGTGAAGCGTGATAAAATGAAGTAACTGTAACACTTTCAAAATTGACTAAATAGCGTTCTAGCGTCGTTTTAGTAATTGGAAGCCTAGACATGAAAAACTTAGTTCGGAACTCGTTAGTGCCAGCTAGATAAGTACTCCCCAATGGAAAGCTCGAGAAGTTTATTGTGGGGATGAGTGTCTTACACCAGTCGATGGTGGCGAAAAGCGCACGATCAAAAGCTTGAGCACGTACGCGTATCTTCACACTATTACAATACACTTGGTAGTGTACGTAAGAATATTAGTATTAGTAGTAGTAGATATTACAATACACTTGATAGTGTACATAAGAATATTAGTATTAGTAGTAGATATTACAATACACTTAGTAGTGTACATAAGAATATTAGTATCAGTAGTAGTAGTAAGTTGAGTATGCGTCAGTGTGTATGCGTTTTATGCTAAGTAATATAGTATTATCAAATTTATCAATCGCAGTAATAACAGATGGTATCCTAGACAGTTGCCTTTTTAATTAATCTCGTCGAACCGCACGTGATCTCAACTTACGACTTATCCTTTAGCAATTTTTTACGCAAACTGACATCGAATATAACATGTACACGACGGGCGTAAGGGACGAATTTACGCAAAGAACACAAGAAAGAGGAATCCCAGGTGTTGAGTTAAACAATTAACTTAGTCTAAGTTCGTGAAGAAAAATCCCTCGAAATATTTGTAGTGTCGTATTTAAGGTTACAATAAAGACCTGGTTCATTATCGTCGGCGAGAAATGAGGGTATTCATTCTATTTGTTTAAAACGAAATTTAACATTGCTTTCATTAAAATCGTTGTATATTATAAATTGAGTTTTATGTCCAAGTTATCTGAAATGTGTTTTGCTAACTAATTAATGGCTTTGCGATTAACAAAAAGCGACTTCGATTAAATATGCCGAATTAAACATCCTGATTTCCGAAATGCATTGAATATGCATTATTAAAGATAACTCAAATAATACTTCTCAAATCAAAATCAATTAAAATCAAAATCGGTATAGCTAGTAAAAAGTTTGAGACAACATATATAAAAAATATAGACGAATTTAGAACATCATAAGTATAGTATTTAAGTCGACTGAACTATAAACTGAATGTGATAAATACGATTTACGAGGTTTCATGCGACGCCTATATGCCTTAATAGTAATGAAACAAGAAGAGAACAAAAGTCTTTTTAACTCACAGCCGGAACACAACGAACTATTTGGCGATTAGCTCAAGAAACTTATAATAAAGTGCCTTGAAAAGAAACATGTTGTAATAACAATTTTGTTACAACAAAATAGGTACAGTAATAAATTTAATTTAAAACTAACGAGTCGGGCGAGCACTCAGCTATATATTTAAATTTGGACGGACTATTTTGCGTTATGAACAGGAAATATTGTTAATAGTTATTGACTACAGCGCTTCCTATCGGATTTTATTATAGCTATAAACTAATGTATCGACATTTCAAATATATTTTATGAATATAACATTGTATTAGTAACACACGCAGAACCAATTAATTAGGATATAGCTTAAACGAAGCGAAAACATAGGCACATTTGACATTTATTCATAAAATTTAACACAATTGAGGATTTCACACGTATAGTACAGTTACACAACCAAATACAGTAGCTTAAAATACATGACAAAATTACAATGATTACCAAACGACATGATTTTAGTATTCTGTTTGAACAAGAGCTGTTTCAGGCACGATAAGCTTCCAGCTTAAAAAATCAACTGCACATAAAAATCGTTGAACAGTCAATTTATTTCAAATATTATTTTGTTTCTGTAACAGATTGATGTCAAACAATTTCTCTGCACTGAATAATAATTGAAATTTTAATAATGAATTAAATATTAATTGAAAAGTAAAATTTACATACTTTACACACTTTCCACAACGTTAAAAAGTTTCAAAACCTTCATCTTTTTAGGAAAGTGTTTTAAACGATGAATAGGAACCTGCTGTGTTCTACAATCACTACATATAATAAAACTGATCTCTGTCTGTGCATGGCAAACATTATCAATATATTCATAATGGGAAGCTTTTACTCGTATATACGCAAGAGAACAAAATAATGTTATTTTCATTTTGTCTTTTTGTCTGTATCTTTGTGCAGGCTCATCTCAGAAACGGCTTATCCGATTTGATTGCAGTTTTCCTATATTCTGACGGGCTTCACTTAACATTTAGTATTTTCATTTAAATCGGTTAACAAATAAAAACGTAAAGTCAATTTATGTGAATATATGTAATAGGTGAATAACACTGTTTCAAAATGCAAGCATACAAAGTTGAATAAAAGCTTAAAAAAAAAATTCTCTTACTTGTCACTGACAACAGAATACTCTTGAAAATTGAATAAGTTAGTAGCGTCAGCATCAGGCATCAGCTAGTGGTGAACATATTTGATTACTACGACACAGGAGTGCCATAAAAATCACGTTTTAATAATCCGTTTCATATTTTTCTCAAAAACACCTGCCTCACATGTTTTATCACTACTAAAGTGATTCGACTGACATCTGTCATGTCTATGATGTTTACCATCTAGAGATACAAATTAAATGTGACGTCATTGCTGATTGCTGTCACGTTACTTGGAAGTTAATATTATTTTCTAAGCCATTTCTATTATAGAAATTACCGTTGTACTTTCATTCGTTACCTGTACTGATATTAATGAAACTTATGTATTTTTCAATGTCAATATATGAAGTTATATCAATATATGTATTTCCTGACTTTGTCTGCTTTATATCGCTGATAAAATTTAAAAAGTGAGTTCATAAGTAAAAATAACTATTATTATGTGTTTATATACAATCAGCATTATTGTAATGTATATTTTTGTATATGGCCTAAATATGTATAGTTGGTGTTAAATTTATATTTGGTGAACGCTCGTCCAGTCCCTACTAAGCAATAAAATAAAAAATGTCAGTAACGGAGACTTGTGGCTTTGAGAAAGGTTTATCAGACACACCGATGATGGCGACTGAAATTCCAAACGACATGAATTAAAACTCGTTATTTTATCTATACTTACTTAGAACAAGTCAACAATCATTGTATACATTTTTATTTCATTTATATTGTAAATTTATTAAGCCTAGCCTAAATATTACCGAGTCAAAATAATTCTTCATAAACAGATATGTTAGAGGAAAATGAATGTAAAGATTTATACCCGAACCGCATGAATAAGTAAAGACAAGGACGTATCTTAATGAACAGGAGTTTCGGTTGTAGGCGTTGTAACAAATCAAATAATACCAGATACTTAAAGAAACCGAACATTGCTTTTGCCTTTTTTCTAACTTCTATCGCAACTTGGTACAAAGAAACTTGGTGTAACTTTCGCTGGGTGGACTCAACTTTTTTGACAAGGCTGCGGAACCTTTTACGCAACTTTTATTTGTAATAAAATAACTTGTATTTCCTTTTTTATAGCAAAGAAAGTAACATTCAAATTAATGTACCTAACGTATGCGAAAATAGTTGCGCATTCATTCAAAGATAATTTTTCGATAATAACATGGTAACACAAATTTCATCGTTAAAGTAATTGTTTACTTTCTTTGAGTCGGTTTGTTACGGTCTCGTCGTAGTGTAAACATTACATTGTGACCTAGTCTACTATTTTAATAATACACTGACTATTATACAATGCTTTGCTTGTAGCAGTGGATAGCTTACAATTTTTCTTATATATAAATCCATTACTATAGAGAAAGGATTTCTGAACACTTATTCCATAAAGGGATAATATGTCTTAACAGTTTGTACGAGTACAGAGATAAATTTCTTCAAACTTCATTAAGATCATGGAATACTTTCCTCTTAGAAGTTCAATATTTCCGCCGTTGTGGGCATCAGGTAGTTTGATTACGAAGAGCCAAAAATAAGGAAAGCAACGAGTCAATGTGCCGATATGAGGCCAACACGCCTCGTTAGTTTCGGCTGGGTTTGGTTTGCGAGAAAAATATTGTAATATACGGGTCGTAGGTATTAATTATTTCTATAGGATTCGAATACAATAAAACAAAAATAAATATATTATACATATACATATACATATATGTGTTTACAATATAGTAAACACAGCAACAAGCTGTACGTAAGACATTGCCCAACGGCTATAATATTAAATTTACATCCACCTACATACGTTAGGTTGTAAATAAGATAAATAAAAAGTACACGTGTATGTACATATAATAATATAATCGTTTGTTTTAATATTAGAAGACCTGCAAATTGTTCTAAGCGAAGGAAACATAATGTATTGTTTTTGAAATATAAAACTGAAATTAGTAGTTGCCATATTTAACTTTTATTTATTTCTTGTAAACTTTAATACATACCACACCTATTTAAAAAAAATTGTTCCTTAGCTAGTAAAACATTCAGAATTAGAGTTTAACAATATATGTATATAAATATATACATATGTAGTAGTTATAAGTGGATTTCCAGGTTTAAAACTAATTTCTTTATACTTTAAAAATAATAATTCACTTTAATTTCTTAGTATTTGTGCTTTGATTCGTGTGAAGTTTTTGAACGCGTTTGAATAATGACTATAATACTCAGTAACTTTGAATAATACTTTACGTTTATATACTGCTAACTTAACAACATCTGCATTTATAAATTAAATTTTTAAGGAATTAAAACGGCATAAATTAAATTGTGACGAATAGTTAAATAATTTCATTATTTATTTATGAATTTCGTAACATAAACAACATTTAACGTTACAAAATTAACATAAACTGACAAATAAATTCAGACCACTAACTTATTAATAACTTTTCAGCGTTTGATAACGAGCTTAATAATACTTATAATTCACGCAATCTAGACCAGCATCTTCATATTCGTTTATGGTCAGCCAGAAATTATTCATCGTTGAGAGTGACGCTAAAATGGACCCGCCTGCCCACGCAGCAACGTTCCTCGAAGACAATGCGTCTACTTTAGCCTTAACACCCGGCAGGTCGACGACACGTTTCGACAACTCGACGCCTAAACGTTCAGGTAAACCACGAAACAAGCTAGAACCGCCAGATAATACTATGTTGCTGAAAAACAATGACTTATAATCTAAGTCACATTTGTTGATACAGCTACAAATATCGTCGACAATGCTTCGTTGGGTATGGTCTTTAAGAGAAGGTCTAAAAAGAATTTCTGGACACGTAAACCTCTCATTGCCAAGAGTTATATGTTGACCGTCGGGTAATTCAAAAGATATAGAGCTCTCCCCGCCACTAGTTGATGAAGCAATTTCTTCGTCATAGTCTTTTGACACGTAACACAACTTCGCCTGCAATGTACCAAATTATTATACATATATGCACTTCATATTCTGAATTATGCTATTATAAATATGAATGTAAGTTTGTTTATTACGCTTTCACACCAAACCTACTCAACCGATTATCATGAATTTTGTGCATAATATAATGTCTGATATTTGTTCATAGGCTTCAACGCGAGCGAACTCGCGAGCAAAAGCTAGTAAGATTATAAAATAAGTATTCCATCTGAATGTTGTAGGTAACGATATTTCCTACTAACCTAAGTGTCATAAGATCTTATGTAATGCAAAAGCTTCTGATATAAAGTTCATCTACAACTTAGCGTGCACAGGGTAAGTTGCGTTAAAGAAATATTATTTTGCAACTAAACCATCGTATAAACGGTAGGATGCATTAAATAAATATTATTTTGTATCTAAAATATCGTATAAATTGTTGCCGTTCACAAGTGTCCGCGTAAGAAATGAATGGATCGGTTGGTCACCTGTAATTAATTTAGCTTTCTCCATGTATACTAACCCAAGTTAATCTAAGTCCGTCGTGGCAAATTAGTGCCACGCGTATTACAGTTGACCCGTGACAAATTCTTCGCATGCCAATAGATAAGGAATATATTTGATCGAAGAGTCTACTAACATTAAAAACTCACATCAAATCTGATTGTCAGATGACTCAAAGTATACTACAGGACACTTAGCATATAATTACACCCGATAAAAACAAAATACTGGTTATCGTTAAAGAACATCGAGGATGTAAAATAAATAAGTAAAGATATTATTTTGTATTTTATCTACGAGGTATAAAGATCATAGCTGTAAAAAAATAATTTAAGTTCATTCGATTCTCACAGGGCGCAATATTACATATCACACACACTTTTTCTTTTATTTCCTTTACAATAGACTAACATTTTATTATGTACATATATTTTATTACTTACATAAAGTATTATATTGTAAAACTTATAATAAACAAATACATACTCTGTTATTGTTTAAAAAGTGATACGTACCGGTATGATACGAAATCGTTGGAGGATACTGCTTAAATGAATATTTAAATGAATAGTTGCACGATTAACTCCGAAAAAATTAGAATAATCTTAGAAATAAATGAAAAAAAAGCTACACACTGACAGCCCCATGAAAGGATTCTTTGTATTATGGGTGCCACGGACAACATACAAAGATACGGACACACACATCCAGACTGGAAACAGAAACTTAAAATCATCATTTAAATTTCTGCCGCGCAGTGAATGAAACCCAAAACCGTTCGAGCGGCGGTCCGGCATTGTATCATGCCATTGGCACGTTCACTAACAAATGATTCATCATTCATCCTGATTATAGGCAAAATAAAATTATTATAATTAAATTTACAAACCTTAATACGATCTAATATATCTCTATCTGCGGCTGTAGTAAATTGATACCCTTTTTCCATTAGCAGATTCTGAAGGTAATCCGTTAAGAGTCGTCCGTTACTGTTTGAACCGACATACGTATGTTTTAATGGAAACCCTTCGAAGACTGCGGATGCATAACAACAAGAATATCCGTTTTCCCATATTATTCCCGAGGTTTTACCGTGTGCGTGCAGACTTAGTACTGAGGATGACACTAAATATAAACCACGAATCATAAACGATTCGAAAAAAATCTCTGTAATCCGTTTCCTGAAAAAATATACATCATATAATATAACAAATGGAGAAGGCGTCTCAAAACTCTGAACAGATGGCGCTACTAGTGTTTGAGACAACCGTATAGCCGTACAACCGTATAGCCTTATCCTGTATGGAATTTTTCAGGATAAGTGTGTACATTACATTGTTCATAGATTATAAAGTTATTCGTTATTGGTGAAGAACTTTTTTTTATTTTTATATTTAAACGAATTACAAAAAGATATTTGGAAACGATCGTGTGATCTAAATAAATTATGACAACCAATCAAAGAGTGGTTTTAATGATAATTATTTACTAAGTTAATGATTAGACGTCCTCACCACTTACCATCACGTGGGGTTAATGTCAAGCATTAACTTATACTAAATAAAAAAACTATAATGGCGCCAACTAGTGATAAAATTTGGCAGCATTAATGATAGTTGCAATAATGTAATAAATTGTAATGTTGTTATCTATATCTACTAATAATAAAGAGCTATTGACTACCGAATGAACCCGATAGTCTGTTACTTGCTCGAACACTTTAATCAACATCAGCTGACATTGAAGACAAGAGTAAACTCTCCACTTCGAACCGGAAAGTAAACTCTTCTCGAACATGAAACAACAAACGAGTCCCCGGCTTTCTTGGTTATGACAAATTGCTTACTGATGAATTCGTCAGTTATGCCTTTGATGTGTTATGTCTTTGAGCGAAGGTAATATTTACCACCAGATAGTTTGTCTGCTCGTTCGTCAGTTATTTTATATAGTAAAAAAAAATGATGAGGTTATGCAGGTGCCCCAATTAAAAAACTGACACTGACAGTTTCCCTCATCAAATTATTTCATCCCTTTTGAGGGCGATTTTTCTTTTTGGTTAAAATATTTTTATTTCTTCCTTTTTAGTGGTCCCTTTCGTTATGCAGATGTGATTTTATGTTATAAAATAGTACAAACAATGCATACACAAGAGATTGCCGCAATCGTGAGACATCTGCTGTAATGGTTTGAAGAGTTCCGTAGTCTCCGAAAGTAATGATCAGATCTTCACCAAATTAAAATAAGACCCGTCCGGGTGCTTACGTATCATCTACACTTTATTTTGTTCATTCTACATCGACAAATAATAAACCAAATGGGCACCTAATTTGCGAAATCGAAGTAAGTAAAGTAAATACATATTATGAACGTTAAACTCAAAAACTACTCGACAGATGTCGCTAAAATTATTATGGGACCACACAACACGCGCCAGATTTCGAATAAAACAAGAATCATCAAAATCGGTACACCGCGTAAATAGTTATAGACCTGAACACATAAAAAACAGACGAATTGAGAATCTCCTCCATTTTTGAAGTCGGTTAAAAATGAACCTAATTCTGGTAACATCTAGAGAACATAAAGTGGAAGTAAGTTTACGAAACAGATATTAAAAAGTTACTTATGTTTCCTTGGAGTAAGTGGATGAACCGCGTATATAACTTGACTTTGTTCTGGCGCCACATAAAGTTCCTTGTAGAACAGATGATGCCATAACTTCTCCATCTCATCCCAGTTATCAATAAAACCATCTTTGACCGGCCATGTTAGATTTGATAACCCACGGTTCCTAATTGCTTCTTTACCGAAATATACATCCGGAAAACCATCAGCGAGTCCAAGTCTTCGGAACCTGAAAATTCCTCATCTTAACAGGATATTTGTATGTACGGTTTGCAAGAAACGAGCCCTCTTGTAGCTTTGTACTCTTATTTACATTTTTACGCATGAACGCATATTTTTTGCAATACATCGTAGTTATGTTGCCATACTATTTCATACACAATCAAACCATACGAAGATTTTACTATAGTCATAAACAGTTGGAAACAATGTTTCACTTTTATATAGCTACGCATAAAACGGAACATTACTAGTATGTGTTCTTATAAATAGCCGTCGATTTAGGTATTTTATCTATAAATACTATATACTATACTATTATTGGATTCGAATTGAAGTTACGTTCCAAGTAACGTAAAATATACCTTTAAACAAGTGGATTTATTGTTCCATTCAAACTCCCACATGGGCCGTGATCTAATAAATAACAGTGATAACTTCGTAAAACAATAAAACTATGTATTTTTTTTATTTTCAAGTAAATATTGAATAGGCTTTTACTAAGTTGACGCACTTTACCAGCTTAGACTACATCACCATAAATTATAAACCACCAGCTTATATCTTAATATATATAAAGTACGTAACACGATGTTTTTTTCCGCGATGGACTCCCTAAACTACTTAACCGATTTTAATCAAATTTTGCACACCGTGTCCAGTTTAATCAAACTTGAAAGATAGGATAGCTTACATCTCAATTTATAGTCGCAATATTATTTTATTGCAATTTTTTTTTAATATCTTATAAAGAATTAGTTCTATAGGATTCTAACAGATGGCTGTGTAAGACAATTAATCGGCTAAATTGAGTATGTAAACCTTAGTCACAGCAACGCGTGACCGAATCTGCTAGTTATATATAAAAAGTCCATGTTTACGTTTTTTTTAGTGACACCGGTGTCAATAAACAAAGTTTTATTTTCATTTAATTTTAAATATTAATTACCGACCGACACCACGTTATAAATTATTCTGACATTTTAATCAAACAACGTTTTTCTCACAAATCGACTCGTTTAGAAATTGCCTATATGTATGGCCTTACATAATGTACAGAAAGCATATTCGGTTTAGTGAAACGTGACATTTGAAGAAGAACGAACCCTGCCGAAACGTGACGGATTGCTATCATGCGGTTTTACGATTGCCGAATAACTTTTTACCCTCTCTTTAGTCGATAGAGATTTGTAGTACCTAGTCGGAAAGCCGTAAGCCTCGGTAAACCGTTTGTTTGGAATATATTATTACACAGAAATATATTTAGCAACTTAACTGTCCCCATATAATAAACTAGATGATCCAGCAAACTTTGTTTTGCCATAAAATTATTATATTAGAACTATTTTGATAACTATAAAAATGCTTATTGTGGGTTAACCTTAGAAGCTAGACATATGCT